>CABFOW010002601.1:65949-90042 GCA_902141385.1 Timema californicum | reverse complement strand
ATGTCAGGCTCATCTAATTCTGGTGGGGGGGGGGGAGGTTTAAATCAAATCTCTGCGGTGTAAAGTGTTGGTATTTCTCCCTCTGGAAGTTTTCTTAATCATCCCTACCGCACTATCATAATATATAGACGTTTAGCCAGAAAGGGTATGTGTAACCCATCTATTTATGGCAGTGGAGGTTGGGGTTCGAATCTGCTCTGAGTTGTAATGTCACTAGTTTCACTCTCCATCACTCCACGTAAATGCTGGAACATTTCTACCTTACTCCACCAAAAGTGGTGCATGGCTGATACCTACATCCACGACTGTTGACGGACGATACCAAACAACCAATTTTAGTAGACTTTTGTGGTGGGGGGTAGCGGCCCCTAACTGATGAATCTGAGGCCCCTGATTGTGCATAATCAGGGATGCGACATCACCGGGAAAAACCCCTTGCCTGGGGGAGTGTTACAACATCATTCATCTGACACCGAGAATGAACAGTGTCATTGACCTTTTACGGTCACAATCTATTCCTGTCTTGACTTGTCTTGACGAGCCGCCAAACTGGCGCCAGGTATGAGTCATCAGGGAAAACCCATTACCACATAGAAGGGGAGGGTTGCAACATCATTCAAGGTCATGATTTATTCTTGTCTCGACTTGTCTTGTTGCACAGGGATTGCGATGACGTCATCGGGAAAACCCATTGCCGGGGGTAGAGTTCTGACACCAAAATAGATTCAGAGTCTGGTGGCTAGGAACCATTTCTCTCCCTCTAAGTTAAGCGGCCGTCAGGAGAGGTTCGTGCTGCGTCCTCAATAGCGATGCCGACACGCCGAGGGAGAAGTGTTTGACGCCGGGGACTACACGTTCCCCCCTACCAACAAATAAATAAACTCCCACACCAATAAATAAATAAATAACTCCCACAAATAAGCTCCAACACCCGTCCCTATCCTAACCAGATATAGAAAACCAATGCACACACATAAAAAACCAATGGGACATGAACAAACCCGTTTCGACAAGAATAAAACTATGAAAGAGGGTCAGCAGTAGAGGAGGGGGGTCAGTGGGAGGGCAGTGGGAGGGCAGGGGAAAGCCAACAGCCAATCAGAGAGTGAGGGGCGTGGTCACGTGAACAGCTATAAGCCAATAACAGTGCTGTTGCAGGTGGTGGTAATAATATAACATCATTGTTTAGTTATGTGTGGTACATGTCACGCAAGGACACAAATAGTTTACAACAATATATTTCCATAAACGACTGCAATATCTTCAATAAACTATGCAACTTTGTGTGTGTGTGTGTGTGTTATCCGGTCCATACGAGCTATCCATATATTTTAGACTAATTAGGTAAGCATAAAGAAGCTAGAATTTGAGGACATTCATAGAAATTTGCGTTGACGGAGAGTAGGAAACCAATTACGAAATACCACCACAGTAAAAATGGCTGGGATTCGAGCCCTAGCCCTCCCGTTAACGGAAAAACAGAGCCGAGATTAAAGACTTTATTGATATGTCCCTGGTTCGTAAAATATGAAATATCGACACCATCAAAGTAAGTCGAAATTTGAACCCATTGCTCCAGGAAATTGCAGCCATAACCTTTAAATGTAACTCTACTCTTGCGAGTATCACAAACATAATTATGGATTCATTAAATTCTAGGGACCTAAATGTCTCAGTAATAATACAATTTTAATAACCATTTCACAATTATCTTTGTCCAAACAAGGTTAGTTAATACCACTTTACTAGAGCAATATGACAACTGTTATTAAAAAAATTGTAACAACTTTAAGTTTGTTTTTTTACAGTTGGTAATTGGTATAGTTTTCCCAAAGTATAACAAATACGGACGAAACAAAAATACATGCTACAAGTTTACTTCTTCTTTCTGTCCCTCCTAAACACACGTACCCTTTGTTTGGCCTGAAAGGTTGCCAGCTTATCTTGTTCTATTCCACTATGGTGGAGCTTCTAAGATAGAATCATAATGGAAATTATCAAGGTAAAACTTCAACTTTCAGGGTAAGCCAAGTGTACATGCACTACAAATATAGGTAGGCTAAAGGCCCTTTCCCCTATAACCCCAAATCTCATGATTATTAAAGTTTTAGTTTTAAAACTAGCCTATCGTGACATATTCTTTAACAAGATTAGGGGTTTGTATCTTTTAAATAAATTCACTTGGTGGATGAAAAACCACAATGGATAGAAAAAAAAGCACTTCCAATGAAACCGGTCATAGTTGAACCTCAGCCTCTTGATATAACGTTTAATACACTGATCATCAATCGAAATCAAATCTTTTTCTTATATGTGCACCGTGATTAATTGTTTATGACGATAGTGAGAACACACAATGCGCCGATGTGGCAAAACTTTGAAATTCAAAGCGTAAGTAAACATACGTAAACATGTCAGATATAGAAGGTATGATAGACCTAATTATATATGAGTTTCGAAAAGTTAATTCAGGCAATGATTCGTATCACTCATTAAAGAAGAGATTAGGTTTATATAACGCAGATCACTTTACTGAAATTTGAGATGGAAACTCAATTTGTATAGGCTCTAAAATTGTAAGGCAGACGTGTATAGGCTTCAACACCTTATAACAGAGGTGGGCGACATATTTTTCAATGTAGCCACAAATGTGGCGAAAGAGAAGTGAAATTAGCCACATAATGTAAAAATTGAGTAATTAGGGCCTATATTGTTCAAACGAACATTTAAAATAGCACACTGTTAGAACACGTTTATTCAATACATGTAGGTACACTATGATTACTCAGTTACAACTTCCTAAGACGCAAATGATGAAAATGGTTTGTATTGGATATGTAAGACAGTTTAATGGGAAATTTGACCATCATTTTGTCTGAATGCAGAGATGATAAGAGGTGTTGGTAAAGGGGGCGAAGGGGAGTTTTGGATGGCAGTGTTGCGTCAATGACTCATCCAAAAAGTGGAATGCTTACAATGATATGCAGGGAATATCAAGTTAAAATCAGCACAAGCCACTGGGAAAAAGTTTCTTTTACATGTGGCGAATGGTGACAGGGTTGCCTACCCCGGTCTTATAATGTTAAAATTTAGTCCATACTAGACCATGATGTACAAATTATCAATAATAAAAATTAAATGAACTGGTCATTTTTTGTCAAAAATACAAGGCACAGCGATAAAGTTTCTAAGCGTTATGGCACACTTATGACTTGTAGGGGCTAAAAAGGTTGATGTTTAAAGATCTTAGTTTAATCTACAATAACAAATATATTGAAATTGATTGGTTTCTTGACCTAGTTATTGGCTTTACTCAGTGGCGTAGCTATAGGGTCGCAAAATGCCGCAGGCCCACGACCAAAATTAATTTGGGAAGAGATAAAAGTGTTGTTTTGGTTTAATAAAAAAAATTATTATCCAATAAAAAATTACTTAATAGTCACTTTATTTTGCACAATTTCAAGCTCTGCAAAAAAACTAAGTAAATTTTTTTAATCAATATTTAACACGATATAAGTAAATCTCCAAAAATACTTAGAGGAAATTATAGACAATTTCGCAGATCAAAGCAGGAAGAAAGGAGTTTTAAATGCCGATTTTTGTTTAGCATCTATAAGTGCTTATATTGTTTATAATATTTATTAATATAGTATTATTTAATTGAGATCATTTTTTTTACATTAAATAGCTAGTTTCCACTTTTCAGTAGCGATTTCGCTAAACAAATGTAGACCTGTATTAACAAATGTATAAAATAATTCCAATAATAAATGCTAATGTAATTTATTATAATCTAAAATTACACATAGGGGTCTAAGATTATTTTTTGGAGGGTGGGGGGCTTTCTATCCTTGGAAGGGGGCCCACAAATAAAAAATTTCCACGGGCTCATTACTGCCTAGTTAGGCCTCTGTCTTTACCCATCTTTTAGAAAGAACCAAGATTCATTAAAATTTAATAATTAATCTATTTATTTTTATGTTGACTGTTTGAATTTACATGCTTCGTTTTTCTACATTCCATTGCCTACTAGGAAAATTGTGAAATATTATTAATGTCTTGGTGTTTTATATCGATTTGAACATTCTAAGATGCAACCACTTTTATTTAAACTCTTACGCTTTTTATTTGTAATAAATCCATGTTTAAACATGCGTGGAATATAAAAATAAATGGCTTTGTGTTCCAGCAGGGGCCCTCACTTTTGTTTTTCAAGATTCTACCACTTCCAGCGCACGGTACCTATTGTCATATGTGTGTAACCTCAAGTAACCTATTAGTAAGTTAAAATATATTACTGTTTAATTAGACCTTTATGAAATAATAATAATAATGGCTTAGTAATCAAAATATAATATGTACTTTACTTGCCATTCCCCTAAAGACAAACTCACAATCTGAGAAAACAAGGCTTATATAACAGCGGAAATAAAAGCAAATATAAACAGCGAGAATGGAATTTAGTCCAAATATGCATCACCTCGAAACACTAACTCTTTTGGCTAGTTATCGTTTTCCCTCTGTATCTTGATTTCAAAAACCGAGGTTATAAATAAAAACCCTCACCCTCTAATCCTTGGCTGTTCATGTCTACTTTTGAAATCTTTTCAGATCACAGGCAATGAAAAATATCCAATTGCAAATTTCCTTTACGCAGAATTTTCTATTGTAATTATGGCCATATTAATATGAATATGTATTAACTAATGTGATTATATTTAGTAATGTATAAATAGTTATTAATATTGATATATTTACATTTATTAATGTATTGTATTTTTGGATATCAAGGTCTTCCTACATGACTATACAACCTAATTTCACACATTTGTAAGCATTAGGGATACAGATCCATAAGACTCAAGTTGATTGGCGATAGCGAGTCACGTTTTACCTACAAAATACTTAATTATTAGGCTGTAAAACTATAAACAATCACAACGTAGAAGTGAAATTAATCTCTTTATTTATAGTTAACACACATACACGGCACATCCTATTTCTTTAGAAGCCGACACTTAAAATCTGGTCTGCTACTGTTATACTGCCATATCACTATAACATATTCTGTGATTGTTTGGAATATTTCAAATGCATTTAGCTCCAAATATCGCTATCTCAGTAATAGTTTTGTCAAGTTTTCTCTTAATGAATAATTGGAATTTAAAACATGAAGCATTATATGTAAGCTGTTTCTTTTGGCCTATAATTTTGGTTCCTTATATGAATTTGAATTTTGAGCAGCCATGTAGCTTCGATAATGGTGTTGCTCAAAATAATTCTTCAAAACTTAGGTGGTAGCATTTTAAAAGCATTTTTATTGAGACAGATGTTGATTTTCTCCCTGGTATTGTATTAACTGAAATCAGAATATTTATTTATTTTGTAAGGGATGGTTCCTTGTTTCTCAATTCACTCCCATTTGTTTTTACAGTAAAATGATTGCACGCACTGTTAACAACATTATTATATTATAATTGATTATTTTTTTGTATTATCATTTAGAAGAATATATTATTGTTTCTTATTATCAGAGAATATGTATTTCATTTTGCCAATGAGACCATCTTGGTTAAGTTAGAAATATTTACTATTCAAACTTTTCCTGTAAGATTTACTGGGCAGTTTAAGTAGTGTATCATCTTGCATCAATTCTGAAACAAAGAACGCACACAATCGGAATTAATATCAGAAAAACAAAGTATCTAGTGTGTTGTTATATCCAAATGTGCTAAATATTGTTAATAATGTAGTATCACTAAATTAATAACAATGCTTATCCAATGGCAAGTGAATATCACTTTTTTTTTATCTATTTTCATTTTGTCACTGGGAACTTGAACCCTTTAGATAGTTCTAGATAAGCTTAGGCTGTGAATGTGTATACCATCACTTATTTTTTAAATAAATTTAAAATATATTTAAACAGTGGCGGCTCTTTATAGTGAATGCATGAGCTTGTATTTATCTCTCAAAGTTCTCTTAAACTTCCTTATTCGTCATTCGATGCATGAAATGAGGTTCAATAAGTAGTATAAAATAGTGTTGGTATATTCGGAATGGCATACTAGTATAGAATGGGCGGCTACTACTTGCTGTAAAAGTTGAATCTATGTCCAAACAGAGAATTGGGCAGTAATAATTTTTGCTCAGCGTGTGGACTTTTGCGCAGTGATTATTTCTTAGCAAAACTCGAACTTATGAAGTCGTGCGCCCTATGGACATTAGAGGGCCAACTAAACTAGTAGCTAATCTTGTTTTATTTCCTTCACCAAAGGACTCACTCTTGCGTGGTGGATAGCATTTTTTTAGTGCTTGCTATTTGTTCGTTCGTTTCTCGTTTAAACAGCCTACACTTAATCACGGACAGACAAATGCTTCTTACTGCCTATCAGTGATATGTATAAGATATGTGACGTGTAGAAATGAGTACAAGTATTATATATTAGTAAAACTCTTGGTAGGTTGGCGAGGATTGTGATTGGGCTAAGTGAGAATATGTTTTCTCAACAGTATATTTAAACGATTTTCTTACCATTACCGCATCTGCTTAGCTTTAAAATAAATTAAGCGTTCAATTAATATATACATGTCATACTGTTAGTCTTCTTTGGTCACCATTTCTCTGACAAAGAGTACTAAATAATAAGCCAATTAATGGCACAATTTTAGTGGTTTTAATAGTGGTAGTAGCAATATTTAGTTTGATTTTAGTTGTATAAGCAGTCTTAGGAGCAATATCTAGTTTGAGTATTAGTTGTTAAAGCCAAGGTACAATCCGTTTCCCCTGTTTGTTAGTATCTTACATTTACGTACAATCCTATAACTCTATCTTATACGCTACATTATAGTGGAACAAGGAAATTTAAGCTTGCTACCTCAGGGTTAGAAAGGAGTACCTATGAGGGATTAGGGTTGAGGGTGAGTGGGGGGTTTTTTTAAAAGAAAAAAACACTAACACTCTCGTCAATAACGGATGTTAAGCTATATTGGGGGAAAAAACCTAACGTGAACCTGGTCAGGGATTAAAACACGATCCTTAGAATGAAACTCTTACAGAGTATCAGTCCAGCAATCATGCTGGTGATTGGCCCTTGGCATAACATATTTCCAACTGTTATTAATCCTTACTCTATAAAGTCCTTTAAATCTAACAGGAAACTGAATAGTTGTACAATCTTTGCTTTTGTCGTCAAAAATTCTATA
Organism: Timema californicum; assembly: GCA_902141385.1. NCBI lineage: Eukaryota > Metazoa > Arthropoda > Insecta > Phasmatodea > Timematidae > Timema > Timema californicum. The sequence continues at coordinate 82,836 of CABFOW010002601.1, read as the reverse complement.
GTCTTTGAGGCTGCAAATAATTATTCTAGATCCTGAGTATCAAGAATATAATAAATGTAGAAACTAGTTTTTAAACAATAAAACCCTTATATTAACATTAAGTTGATTTAAAAAGTAGAACAACAATTCTAATTTCAGCGATTTTGGTTCACAAGTTTTTTGGACATTTTTATTCACACATTCGTTCATATTTAGCTCACCCATTTATCATAGCTTGATTTATAGTGTGAACATGCTTGAAACCCTTCCACTGCAATTATAAAAAGAGATTACTATCCCACTTTTGTGTTCGTCTTACTGTTAATAGAAGGGTTTATCTTCTTTTTAACATAGTTTTTACTTTCTAGTTTTTAAATGAGAGTGACTTAAATGTATATAAAGTGTAGTTAATACAGTCGAAGGATTTAAGCCTCGAGTTTTAATAAGTTGTATTTACACCAGAGTTGATTCGGCGCACCAGGTTTTAGCTTGCTAAGTTCATTAGAAGCAGATGAAAGAGCCAGTCAGGGATTTAAGAAAAGCTAAATACCAAGTGAAGTTAAAGATGGAGTTTGAAAAGGACTAAATTGATTACAGTGTGTGTTTCCGTCTGATGACTTTTGAAACAATAATTTAACATAGATCAATTTTTAAACACTAATAGGCATCACAATACACTAGGGAGAGTTTAGTTTTATTATCTTCCTATGATATTGTAACAAGATTAGTTTCTAACAGCGGGACCAGCGTGCTCTCGTTGTTTGCCCTGGCTGCGCTCCTTGTTTTCTCTCTCGTCTCCCTCCTTGTCTAGCAGGTAGGCAGTGACCTTCTCGCTTGACTGGGGGATTAGAGGGGCCGATGGTGTGTGTGGGGGGAAGGGGACACGTCTGGAGGTATCTGGATCCTTTTTACTCTAGAAATGGAGGATTCCAGACTCTTAGCTGTCAACACCCCTATATATATACACGCTCAGAGGTAGCCAGAGACTCAGTTCTTGGTTCGCGACTAGTGAGTCTGGGAGTTCCCAGTGTGAGTGTGTGGAGCGGCGTGTCAAGTGTGTGAGCCAGAGTGACCAGCGAGCAGGTCGACGCGTCTGCGGGTGGGTCAGCGAGTCCGGCGTTTGTGTATAGCGGGTCACCGCCGTGTATCGTGTGTGAGACAAGTGACTTGTTATTGTGGACACTGTGTTAATGAACATTTTTGTGATGGTTTTTAAATATTTGAATAGTTATTAGGCGTTTTATAGTTGTTAATTTGTTTATTCAATTTACTTACATCTCTGTGTGCTCTATTAGTTTATTAACTTACAGACTTGATTAAGGCTCTTTTTTATTTTACTTAATTACTTATTTAGCTATAATTAATTTAGATATACAGTTAATCAGTGTGTGCATGTAAGTGGTAGCTTTAGTAATTAAAACCTTGATTATTTCGTGGGCATTTTCATTCGTGTTTGGTCGGCAGCATACCCCAATTTCCCTAATAGAACTCGTGGTTCACACGTTCACGTGTGAACGGCCTGTGACCCTCCCAGGTCACGTGCGCCCCACGTTACAATATAATATTTGGAGGCATTGATGTATATACTAAACAAATAACTACTTTAGACATGTTTACTCAAATGAACGCAGCAAATAGCGTGCAATTACTGTGATAAAGTTTACTTATTTCTTATTAGATATTCAAACTATGAAAATCAACTAGTTGAAACTGCTATACATATTTTTAAACAAATTTGATAGTACAGTAAATTAAAACTATAGTACGTTTAATTCAATCATATTTCAAAACACTGTCTTATAGTCAAGTGTATAACTAACTATAAATGGATGATTCTGTCAATTCTGCTTGGTTGTATATAAGTTTGTAAAGACGTTGAATATAATCATGTTTTGTGCTCAAAGTACTAATATTAGTTCAATTACACTGTAAAGCCTTTAAAATATGCTAAAAAAATAATAAGTTACATTGAAATATAGTGTATGAAGATTGGGTCAAAGCTATGTCACAAGTTTTCAAATTGGTTAGTTTTAAACGATTATAGCCAAAGTTTGTATCAACATTTTACTCCTTTAGAAAAATAATATAGAATTAAATTCTACTGTGATGCTTATTTACTGGCGCAAATACCCAAATTAAAATAAAGTTGAATAGTAGAGCCATTGAAATAATAAAGTTTTGTCTTTTGTTTATTTGACTCCAGGATAACCCTAATATTAGTATCAACCAATCTAGATTTCAAAAATTGCTCTAGGCATACACTTACAGTCATCTTTAAATAATGTTATACGGTGATATTAACTTAATCTGTGTAGTTCCTTCTTTCATAAAATAAAGTTTCCAAAAAACGCGTATGAAAGTAGAATGTGTGAAAGTTGAAAAATACCGTTACATATTTACATAGTACAAGGGGTTTCCGTTTCCATAGAACTGGAACTTATGATGATATTCATAATTATAGTCTAAAGAAGCGTTTCCGAAACTATGAGTCGCGACACATGTTACTACTTTAAAGAAATTAAATCATGAAAAAATATAAAATAAACAACTAGGTGCGTGAAAACACAGTGTTTTATTAAACAGTCAGTCCCATACTCTCATCTGTGCCTAATATTAGTTAATCTGTGCGCTGGAGATACTTTCCCGTCAGATAGTGTCTGTGCCCACGCTCCGTCCTATCAATTTAAAATCCTTTAACTCTCGTTTGAAAATGTTATTTTTTATCGTACATTCATTAATAAATTACTTTTTCTTAAATAATAAAAAAGAAAGATTTGTTTTATGACTCTTCCACACTCACCTTAGGGTTACCTATCCCACAGTCTTTTCGTGTATATGCTTTGAATGAAGGTTCACCTTTTTCGACAGGATATAGATAGATTATGCGAAAGGCTGTATATACATATTAGGTGGGCCACGAACATTTTTTAAACTTTAAGTTGGATCCCGTAACAATAAAGTTCGGAACCGCTGGTATAAAGGTTTCGTTTTTTTGTTCAAGGGAAATATATTCTGATAAGTACAAGTGTTGGTGTAGGAATGCATTTTAAAAAGTGTTTTTATATGACGTAAAGAGCTGAGAAATATATTAATTTTTTTTGTCAGAAAAACTCAAAATTACTCCAATTTAGTTAAGCTTAAATTACGTTTTTCATTATCTGAATCGTAACGTTCAGAGTAAAAGTTAAAAATTGTAAAGCTTTCATACAGAACTAAATACGTTGTGCCGAATTGAGAAAAACAGGTCTTCATTTTGTATTGCTACTTTCCAACCGGGCACATTAAGGGTGAAAACGAAATAAGTGTGGAATTAAAATGGCTTTGTTGTAATTAAAAATACTTCGGTATTATAGATAATGTGCTGTTTGAAAAATGTACTGAGAACTTTGAAATATAGTATATTATTTTTAATTTTTATTTTGCCACGTCTCAGTACCAGTTCGGGCTATACTCACATGTTAATAACAATATTGTAGTAGGTATATAATACTTTTTAGCACCATGTTTTACTACTTATTTGGATTTTAGCCTACACTTGTGTTCTATTTACACTAATAAGCTTTTTTTTAGCACCGTGTCTTACTACTCATTTGGATTACACTTATGTACTAATTACTCTAATGCTTTTAGGGATTAGGAAGGTAAAACTCTGAAGAAGTGTATCCTCATTTGCGTGGAAAGAGGGGGAAACCATTTAGGGGAAACCACCCTAAGTACACCCGACTGGGATCTAACCGCGATCTCCCCGTCATCGGCAGTCTAGTCTATTGCGAGAGTAGCGTCTTAGACCATGTAGCCACCAAAGCGGGTGATATAATATATTTAAAGTTAGAAAGATATGTACTGTACCAGCGTGGAAGGAGTGTGACAAATCTTTTAGGAAAAAACACCTTCAGTAAACCCGAGCAGGATTCAAACCTGACACCCAATCACCAGTAAACCAGAATAAATGAGCTTGACACTTAGCACACTACACGTATCAGTATTAGTTCAAACTACCAATAATTGAAATTGGATTTATTGTGTACCGATATAAAATTTGGGCGAATCAGGCTGGTTATAAAAAAATTAATTGGTAATACATAAATAAAAGTTTTAGTCAGTATATAAATGGATAATTTGAAATTTGACATTTTTACCATTTTATGAGAATAAAAATTTATTTTTCTATTTTTGAAATTAAAAATGCATTAGCTCTACCATTATTATTGAATGGTATAAATTATAGTGATGCGATAATAGATGAATTGTATATAATACCAAAAAATTATTTAAATTATAGGCCTATAGTATTTTCTAAAATTTTCGAAATCGCTGTTAGAATATTTGATTTAACGTGAAAATGTAATATTTTTTTAGATTATGAAAATATTAATTTTACTCTCAGCTTTAAAGATATTAATTTAATTTATAATAATTGTATAATTATTATTATTATTATTATTATTAAAGGTTATCTATAGTTATAATAAGTATGAAAACATAACCAAGAAAGTTAATCCCTTCAAAGATAGATAGTTTAGCAGACCAGCCTCAAACCAAATATGCCCTATTTACAAGCTTCTTGACTGTGTGCTTGGGATTCGCTTTACTTTTGGTTTGCAACTTTACAATTTAAAAATTGTACATGCTTGTTTGAATTGCGAATATTGTTTGGTAATTTCAAAATTAACATCTTTCATTACATTTAAATGAAAGAAACTTGAAATGTAGACTTCAATTCCTTAAAAAATTATAACAGACTTATAATCTTTCGGATTGGGAAAACTTTAGTATGTATGTAGCCTATTATGTGATTTGCTTTATTGTAGTAAATTTATCTGTGTTCTAACTACTTTATTAACTATGAGCCACCACTGACTTTAATAATAATATTATTTACCAGTAACAAAATGGTTTAAAATTTAGAGACTCAATAAAGAATATTTATTAATGGAGTCCTTGAAATGTATAAAAATTTCATAAACACATTTACTATTTGGTTAGAATACTGTTTGTCATAAAATATGTAAGCCACTTACCTCATATATTCATTCGTGTTGCATTAGTACTGAATAAAACAACAGACGTCTGGAAAATAGCGATAGCCGTTGAGAAGTACTGCCAACAAAATGCCAATCATGCCCATTATCCATGTCGAAAGTCGCTATTCGATTAATTGTTTTATATAATTATATTTTTATAAAATAAATTCAAAATTTGTAAGCATATGACGTAATTTAAGTAATCCTATTTTAGATTTACAGATCAAATACTTTCAGACGAGCCTAATTACCCCACTTGCTCATTCATTGGTTAAGTAAATTGGATCATACTTCTTATAAATTAAAATCATAGGACTGTGCAAAGGGTACAACGTTTAAAAAGGTGTAATAAATAATGCCCTTTATTAAAAAAAAATATCTCTGCCAGCAACTTAAATTGGTTATTACTGAGGAGAGAAAATTGTATCAATTATTTAAATATTTTAAATAAAAACCATACAGGTAAAAAATTAGTCTACTGGGCGGTGTGTATTGAAAAAGATCCAAGGTTGTTTCTAAACACAAGATAGGTGATCTTAATTTTAAGACACCAGGATTTCGTTTCATGTTCTACCTTGACACTGCACAGGTTTACCCATTTAGACGATGGGAGCTTGACAATATTTTAGTCACACTAACTAGTATTTTTTGTTTATTTTTAACTGTATTATTTGACAAAAAAGAAATTAGGAAAATGGTTATATATTTACTATAAAACTACGATTTTCCATTGATAGATAGGTATAAACTCTACTAGACCAACCCGCCAGCAAGCTGCAAGCTATACCAACCGAGCGGCCGCCACATGTTGGCGAATACTGTGCCAAAATTTACGGATAGAGGGTGTCATTTGGTCAGTATAACGAACCCTCCAGCCGTTATTCTCAGTTTTCTAGAGCGGTGTCATCATTTCTTATTTAAGTGGATCCTCATTTGTCCTCACGAGGCTTAGTTGACCCCATTTCGTACCGATTGCTTCACAGAAAAATCTGAAAGAGCTGGGGATCGAGCCAGGACCTCTGGAAATGTAGTCAGGAACTCTGACCACTAGACCACAGAGGTGGATATATGGTGATAAAAAATGGTAACAGTTTTCACAAAACTTTACGTTGTTTCCTACAGGAAAACATATTATTAAATATACTGTTGAAAATATGATGAACAAGTTTTTTTAACACATAGATATTAAAGACAATTTTGTTTTTAATCAACCTAGGACAACAACACCTAGTAATAAACATCAACCTCTTATAGTCAGTTCACACTTCACAGTAATGTTGGACTATTTTGAAATCTGAAATGTTAGTGAAAATCACGCAAATATATTTTCTTACTTTTGACAAGTGATTAATACAGAACTTTTTTTTAGTAACAATTCATCTGTCATAAACTTTAAATCTATAAAAATAAATCACACACAAATAGTAGAATCCGTTAGATAAAAGCTATAAACGCATCAGGTATAATTGTTGCTTAATCCCTCAGCCATGGAAAGAGTTTAAGAAAGCTCCCATTTTCTTAAATATTGAAACAGTTTAAATTGTGTAGCGTGGTGATGGTGGGGCTGAGCTGCAGCTAGTCACCATAATCTACGTTAACTACAACTCCCGAGTTTAGGCGTCACTCGTATTTAGACTGGCTCGTACTTCGCACGGCGGATACCACACACGTAACACGTCCGGCTTGCGCCCAGCTAGCGATGTGGTATCGAAAGAAAAGTATCGATACTGTACTCATTTAAAGACGTGTGCCATATAGAATATTTATTCAATTAGTACCTTAAATAAATGTGTTTTATTTGATCAAAATTCCCCTAAAAATTAAAACTATAAAGACTCTTTGTTCCACATGAAAGGAATGGAGTAACATGGGAAGTGAAAAGAGGAAAACTATACATTTTAAATTTGATATAAGGATTAATTATGGGTCCAAACCAAACAGGTAGTGAAACGCGGTGAAAAAAAAAGATAAAAAGAGGATTACTGCGAGAATAGCTTTTTAATAGCCAATACTTAATCTGGTTTTCTTGAACATTACCTAAATATTGGTAAATTATCCCTTGGTATAATCATTTATTGAAGTATCATTTTTCTTCCATTTAAAAAAATATCCCAGCTCCTATCTAGCCAAGCTCTTGAACTAATAAATTTGTTTGTGTATGAATACGAGTTTAAAGCCTGCGTAAACCAACGCGAGATTGAGAGCGGGATGCTTAAACAGATCCGGAAATGTATGGTGGGGAAAAATATTATTGGTGGTATTGAGATTGGTCATATCGACGAAAAGCGATTCGCGATGGTTCAAGGAAGGATACGAGTATATGCAGGTCTGCGTCTCTTTGTCTTAGTGTACACGTTCATTACATTAATAATGTGTAGACTAAGTTTGTAACTATGTTTATTTACTTCATCAGATGAATAAATACTGCGGTTACTTGCTGTAGCTGAAAATGAAAATAAAAGCATGGAGCTTGTCATTGATAAAGAAAGACTGTCACATGTTGAATATTTACTCACCAGATACTTTTAATTCCTTACCGATCTCTTTCTATATCCGGTCCTTCTTGATGTTCTTGTAGTCTTAATGACTTAAATCGTAAAGCACGAGGTAAATGTACACAAAAAACTGCTCTGTGGTAGACATGATGATAGTACTCACACAGCACCACCATTTACAACCAAAACGACTAGTGGGACACGGCATACAGCATGCAGCGATCCACGCGGGACGACGCTGCAGTCCTGCGTTAGCCAGAAAATACGCGGGATTTATTCGCCCCGGTTAATGCTCTCCCATATCCCTCAATGGCATTCTTAGTTTGCGCGAATTTCGCTCCCGTTCCCATTCCCGCGTTTTTCTGCGCAAGCCTTAATTCTCTTGTTAATAAATTTACATAATATGTTCCTATTATGAAGTAGTTTGTTTTATTTATTTATGCCACCTCTTTAGGCATAAGAAGAATTAACATAATTTGTATCATGACAAGAATAAAATGTTGTTTATACTAGAGGGAAAACAAGAAGGATAAACAAATAGAAGATTGTAGAACGTTATCTAATGAAAAATGTTATGATTTGTATGCATCCTCAAACATATTAATGGCAATCGAGGCGCACAGTTGAGGTGGGGTGGTCATTTGACGCGTGTGGGTGATAACAGTCATACACACAACATTTAAGTTGGGAAAAGTGAAGATACAAGACCCCTTGGTAAGCCTAGGCGTTGATGGGAGAAAAATGTGAGAATATATTTGAAGAAGATTGGGTGTCAGTTTTTAGAGATTGGATGTAAGTGTCTCAGGATAGGGTTGAATGGTGAGCTTTCATTCTGGTCGCCATGAACTTCCAAGCTCCATAAGGCCAGATAGTGGGCGAATGACTGAGAAATGCCTAAGAATGATATGTTATTGATTGGTGATATTTTTTCTTCATCTATTTTCACATCATTATTTTCATCTGTAGGTAGTCTTGATTTAATATTAGAGTTGCTTATATTCTATTTTGGTGACATTAAAAAAAATTTGAATGTACATATTTCATTTACTCCATTTAGTAATAGAGCTAAGAAAAAGAGATGACACATATTGCTATATAAATAAAGTTATACTGTAAGCTACATTCATTTGTTATGTAAATTCTACTCCTTACCTTAATCGAACTTAGTATGGAGTGTTTATGCGCCTCCAAGCCACCATCTTCTCCCCCACCCCCAAACACCCATTCCTGGATCTCGTATGGCCCATGGGAGTTTGAAATTCGTTCTTCTTCCCTTTTTATTACCTGTCATTGTAGTTATTGAACTCAGTCGCAACATTACCTCCCACCCAGCCTCTTCCATGAGCTTGCTCTGCCTGATTTTCTTGAAATTACAGCCCAGCTTCTATTTATTATCTTGCTCTGAGCAATCATACACGAATGGTTGTGGACAGATGCTACTGAAGTAATAATTTGAGTATTGATAATGGGAGATTAGAGTCACCTTTAACTACTGATATTTTGTTTTTGCTCGTAAACCACTAAACAGACAGAGCGGGGGCCAACACGGGGCTGGAGTTGGAATTTCATTGAGATTGGATGTGCATAACCCTCGTGGCTACCCCACCGGTCACGGTATTTTCCAGGTGGGAGAGTGTTGGTACACTTATTTGAGGTATGGTCCTACAAGCAATGCCAATCAAATCCTAGCAGGATACCTCCTCATGGCATCCCCCGGCAACGTCCGCTTGGGCTGGCCAACTTTGCGTATGGCTAAACTTCTGAGAGCTCATCTGTGCCAGGGCGAGGAAAGGGGACGGAGGTATATCCCCTACCCGTGGTGCACGAAGCGCTTGGTAGTGTGTTCCCGGTTTTGGCTGGGGATAACTGGTCCGGAGATCCCGGCTGCTCAACTTAGGGTAGCGCTCCGACATTCCCTTAGGCTGAGTACTGTACTCCGTAATGCAGACTGTTTCGTATGGTAGTGACAACTTACCCCATCACTGGAGTCAGGATTTGACGTGTGGGGGTAACAGGGAGGTGGGGGTGGTGTTGACAAGATATTCTGAAAGGGATGATCAGAAAATACTACCTCAGTGGGCTAAGGGAACCTGAGATGGAGTGAATGTTCACCTCATAAGGGAGGTAATGTTCTGCCGATCATGGTTTTGTGTAATTTACATTTTGAAGAGTCTCTGATCCATATAAGAGAGAATGCTGGATTGGCACATTCTGTGGGTAGAACTACGAGTAGATGGGTGGATATGGCCGTCCCAGTCTACCATGGAAGTATACTTATCGATGGTACAGACAGAGCGGGATATGCCAATGTGTTGTATTTATGCTGTAGTCAGTCCTGGATGCGTCAATTGCTTGTCAAGATGTTCCACCTCACAAATTTGGCAAAGATGCAGGTGTCGTTAATTATTCGCCGATGGTCCCCGTGGATGATCTACTAATTTTGTTTAACTTTTTCACCCATCCTGCTGGCTAAGTGCTTGTCAGGACGTTCATATTTCTCAATCGATGTCTGCCCCCATTTGACCCGCAAGAACCACTTGAAATTTATGTTTTGTCCATAGTGGTATAACCAAATGCTTGATTAAGTATTTAGTGTGTGTCAACGTGGAGATGAACTCCAAGCAAAACTTGATGCATACACTCTGTTCCTTTATGTTTGCCATTTTTCTTTTCTCAGAAATAGCAGAACATCACTAACAACGTTGCATAAAAACACAAATTTAAAAAATCCACTTGAATGTACTAAAGTAAAACTTGGCACATTGATTAAAAATTAAGTTTTTTAGCGCTACTTATCATACCAACTCCGTACTACTTCAAGTTGGATTTCCACGCGACAAGTCATGTAACCATTAGAGTTAGGCTATTACTTAAAGTATATGAGTTGAAGGTTCCTGTAGGTTTTCCTCTCATTCCTGTGTGTTTGAATGCAGGCTACTAGTAACATTATTATGCCCGAGGCTTTTGCAACTCCTTCTTTCTTATATCTATGGTAAAATATGTTTTTGTGTAAATAGGTAAAATCCCAAATTTCATTATTTTATTATTAATAAAACACCTTGTTGTGGCTTTGAATTTCATAAAATATTCAACTTAGTCGTGATATCAAAGGACGTTTAGGATGGTAATAGAAAGTATTAAAAAAAACTCTGCAAATGTATCTAAGCTGGTATGCCATTATGTCAACGAATAACTTCTGGAGGAAACCAATAAATATTTATATCAACAATTTATTTCATTGAGTAGTTGCAATATTTTGACGATCCTTTACTAATATATTCATATATATTACGTTAGTTGGTGAATCTGTGAGCGCTATTATGACAGGGTTCGTGATGACAGAACCAAGATGTTGGGATCACTAAAAATAGATTATCTTGAATTGTGTAGTTACACAAAAATCACAAAACAACATTATGAACTGTCTCTGGGCTGTGCTACTAGGGATGTGAAAAAAAGTATCGATACTTTACTAGTATTAATATTTTCCTTTCGTTACTAGTATTTTTTTACTCGATACTTTTACTGATATTAGTACTCATACTCGGATCGGTATCTAAAGAATCAACTTTTTTGTTATCTTCACTCATGCTTGACTTAAATTTTTACTATGGTTAAAGAAGAATACAAAATAGATTGAAAAGATATATTACTAATCATATTTAGCTAGTAAATAACTTTCCACCAACTAAATTTTCATAGACATTTTGAAAGCTGTTATGATAAGACCTTTTATCATGTCCATTATACAATACTCTCTCTATCATACTTCCAAGTTCCAACACATAATATATACGCAATAGACCTAAGTATACGATAATATAGTTAAATCATTATAATTTTCGGTGTTTAAATAATCATGAAAATATTATTATTACTATGCAAAAGTTGAAATTATAACTTAATAAAAAATATTTTTCCCAAATTAAAATTTCGATACTGATACTTATTGTCATCGATACTTTTCTTTCAATACTAGTACGATATCGATATTTTTCTTCCGATACTAACAAAGTGTAAGCACCGGGAAGCCCGCATCGGTGATCGCATAGTCTAACGCGTCACTCTCGTGTTAAACTGGATTGCCGGTGACAGGGAGATCTGGATTAGAATCCCGGTTGGAAATAGTGAGAATGGCTTATACTAAATTATTTCCCACTTCCCTCCACACAAATGTGGGTTAATTTCATCTAAAACTATCCCTCCTCAGTATTTAACTAGCCTAATTAATGGATGCTTAAAACCCGAAAGGATACTAAGACGAGATGAAAATAGAAGCGTCTGGAATGTCTTCACAAAACTAGTAGTAAAATTAAAACAGGAAAGGGTTTTTTTTAGCACCACCCGTTCGCTTTATACGCTAAGGACAGGTTAAATGTTTACATATATACTGGTAATCAAGTAGCAACAGAGGATATAACTGTTAGACCGATAAAGTGGAGAGGCTAAATTCATATCCCTCCTCCATCTAGCGCATGCACACACACACACACACACATATATATATATATATATATATATATACATACACACACACACACATACAAACATACACAGTTCCAGAAAGTCCCATCAGAGTATCTGAAATTTTCTATTCCCAACCTCATTAAGTCTAATGTATTGATAATTATGAGTGTAAGCCCTTAAAAATTTTGCTTTCTTTCATTAAGAGAAAGTTATGTGTATAAACGTAATACAAATTGATGCATTTATTGAAGAATATTTCATTTTAAAACGTGCTTATTATTTTAAAGAGACAGAGTATACTTGAATTAGCCTAGTATCACATTACATAGTCATATCTGTTTTCACATAGGCATTATCCTAACATCATATTATGTGAGCGGTTATTTTTTCACATAAGAACTAGCGTGCACCAAAGCTGTGTTTGCTTCAATTCGGTGAAAGGGGTGATTAGTTTTGTTTGTGGCAGAATTTAAAGATATGCCGAAATTATGAGTATGTGATTTTGGTACTGTTGGTAAATATAGGTCACCAGATAAAATTTTCACAAATTGAATGCTAAGAAAATTTACTATCAATGTTGCACAAATCAAAAAGTAATAAACCATGGAAAATATAATTCTGCTAAGAATATTGCTTATATTTACTAGACATCTAATTTTGAAAATTGTTAATATGCTCGTAGAGTTTAATCCAATCCAAGGAGTTATTTTAAAAAGGTACATCACATGTTTATCAATTAAAATATATATAAACCACCTCGGGGGCGTAGTTGGCTAACGTGCTTGTCGTGTTGAGCTCGACTGCTGAGGACGGAAAGATCGAGGTTTTCCACTCTCCCTCCACGAAAATGCGGGTTCACTTCCTTTAGTTCAACCTTCCCAATTTCCTAATCCATTAGCGTAGTTAGTACTTAAAGCGTATAACCCGAACGGGTAGTAAGACGCGGTGCTAAATATTATTATTTATTAAAATATATATTTACACTTTTTACCAAGAAGTGTTTAAAGCATGGCAAAATTAGCATTAAAGTATAAGGCCGTATGCAAACAAAATTGAATATGCAAAAAAAAAAGGTTTTTTTTTGAAAATAATTGTTTTATCTTGATCGAAAAAACAAGAGTGGTTATCGTTCGATGTTTCATAAAAAAAGGGTGAAAATAATTATGATTTAATACCTTACTGTTTTATGTTCAAAATTCAGAAGTTTTGTTTTACCTTGATTTTAAATCAAACGTCATAAAATAAACCTAATATTAACCAAAAATGAATCAAATAAAAATTATATTTAACAAAATAATAATAATAAGGTTAGGACAGGTCCACACCTTGAGAAAAATAATAATTTCATAAAATATTAACTTTCAAGGTTATATTATTCATTAAAATAGTCTTTCAGCGGGATGGCATCAAAATGTTTTCTCACCGAGGCGTAAGATCACTACATTTGATGGTGTGGTGGAATCTGGTGGATGGCTGTCGGCAGCAGCTGGTGGGCCCACAAAAACACCCACTTCTAATTCAAATAAGCTTAAATTCGTTGATACATTAAGATGTAGACAAGCACTGGCATCTGTTTATTATTTCAAGATGGAAAGTGAAAACGTAAGGCGTCAAAGAAGAAGGGTTGGGATAAACATTGCATAAAATATAAATCGGAAGTGTGTATGACAAAACAAGTCATCTGGAACGTATGAACAGGGTACATTTTTTATATCAAAAATATGTTCATGCATAAATCTAGATGTGCACTCTATGGTTGTCTTTCTCTTCCAGATTGAAATAGCTATCTTTATTCTCTATTATTATTAGCACCGCGTCTTACTACCCATTCGGGTTATACGCACATTTATTCTCTAGAACTTGAAACATTTGTTCTTGAACTAAGGGCTTTATAAATAAAATTGGTACTCCACAAGGACAAATTGATCGAAACTAGAGGTGTACCGATTCAGTAAAACCGATTACCGGTACCGATTACCGATTGTTTAAAATGATCGTTCATTTTATGATTATTTAAATTGATTAATCCCGATTATCGATTATTTATTAATAACTATTGGGAAATATGCGTAAGTTGGAGTGCTAGTGTGCGGGAGTTTAGGGCAGTATTTTTGCTGTTTTTATAACACAAACATCTTTTGGCCAAAATAAATCAAAGATTTCTTCTATAGAAACATAGATTGTTATTTTCTGCACATGCTAATATCAACAGTTGTTGAATATCTGTCATGAGCATGGCGGCATTTGGTGACAAACCTTTCTATTAATTTAAAAAGTTTGTCACCTAATGCTGCCATGCTCGTGACAGATATTCAACAACTGTTGATATTAGCATGTGCAGAAAACAAAACACTATGTTTCTATGGAAGAAATATTTGATTTATTTTGGCCAAAAGATGTTTGTGCTATAAAAACTGCAAAATTAATGCACTAAACTCGCTTTCACTAGCACTCCACCTTAAGAGAATGATAACAGTTAATGTAATTAATATAAAAAGATAGTTCATGATTTCATGCATAACCGGCGAAAGTTGGAACTAGATTATTAGTTTTATCATCAGCATGAGCATAGATTTCTTTATCTGGTTATGTAATCTTTGCATAGCCCGCAGCCCAGATGCAGTGTGTATATTTAGTTTTTTTTCAATTTTAATCACTAAACTCCTACCTAGAAAGTTTTGATTCAAATTCTACTTTTATTAAATATCGATTAATCGACATAATAATCGCAGATCACGATTAATCGCCGATGCACTAATAATCACCCGATAACGATTCATCAGTATCTGCATCGGTACTGCCTAATTGAAACCAAACTTCCAAATAGTAAATGGTATCATCAACAGTAACATAAATAACTGTTTTGATTAAATTAGTTAAAGATGAGGTATGTTTGGTATTTCTAGGTTTGGTTGCAAGGTTAGTTGAAGTCAGTGAGTTGAGGTAAGGAGGTAAGGTCATGTCTAAATTAGCTATCTGATGTAAGGTATGATTAAATTATGATAGTCCATGCAAAGCTACTGTCACGTAATTAATTTTATGTCATAGATGTAGCATTGACTAACTTTGTTTTAACCATGGAAGACTTAACAGTTTAAAATTAACTGGACTGAGACCACAATTCAATATTGTGGGAAATAAAGAAAGACACCAACTTTTAAAAACATGGACTCAAACATATGATAGCTACATGCTACTGGGACGAATTTAGCGACACACTATAAGACACGCTACATGGACCAGTGGACACAGGTCCAATAAAACAAGCTAACGCTGCACTACAACTATTAACAACAACGGTGCAGGAAACATTTACGGCAAAAACTATCAGAAAACCATACCAACAAGACCTCTGGCAACAATACCCAGATTTGGAATTTGTTATAACCCATAAACGAAAAGGAATAAGGGATTACAACTGACTCAAAGACAAGTGAGGAAAAGAGTAAAATATATTAGCCTAAATAATTTAAATACCTACGTCACTGAGGCTACACTATACAGGGAAAAGTTATGGAAATTAACACGAACACTTAGAGGGACAACTAAGAAAATGTTGGTATCAACAATCCATTGGGAATACGGTACAATTTACGAAAGCATGGCTAAGGCTGAAGCCAATGCCAATTAACTTGAAAAACAATTTAAACCTAATGATGTACCGCAGGATTTAGACTTCACCAGACACGCAACCAGAGCAGTCATGGACTATCTGGAAGGACCAAACGACAAACAAGCAGAGCTTATTAATCTGGGCGAACTAAGCAACACTATTAAAGATCTTCAAGAAAATCACCAGGACACCGCTACCGGACGAACAAAATACTTCAACACTTGTCAGAGAGAGCAATACTAGAACTATTGGCAATACTGAACTAACTTCTGACATTTTGCTATTTCCCGGAAGACTGTAAGCTGGCTAGAGTCATAACAAATCTCAAATCAGGAAAGGACCCGATGTTCCCCCAGAATAAAAGGCCGATATGTCTACTCACTACTATAAGCAAAGTGTACAAAAGAATAATACTAAACAGACCTAAATTAATTAATGAAAGACTAGGAATAGTTCCAAATCTTCAGTTTGGATTTCGGAACCACCATTACACTACTCATCCGACAATAAACCTAGAATAGAACATGACCAAAGCCTTCACTGAATTTTTTTTTGTAGAAGCAATATTCCTTAATAATGAGAAAGTTTTAGACAAATTTGACACTCTGGGCTAAATCAAAAACTAATATAAATCAACTAAATCTCATGGTTAATTCCAATAATAGTCAGCTTCCTCAGACGGAAGAAGTTCCAGGTGGCAAGAGAGCGCAGATTCACATAATTAAAGCAGGGGTACCATAGGGTTCAATGCTGCTGGCATCATATATATATAACATCTACATAGATTATAAAATATATTCCCACATATGACCAGGTCAACATTAGACATTTTGCTGACGATACTATGCTCTACGTAGAAAACAAAACATCAACTACGTTTTCTCTGGCAATGCAGACACACCTCCTTCTCCTCCAGGACTGGCTCACCAATTGTAGAAGCAAAGTAAATTCCGCCAAATATGCAACCCTAGTTTTAACCAGAGGTAGGAAACAACCTCTGCCCCACTCCCCCTTTTTAACACAGATATCCCAATCAAGGACGAAATCAAGTACCTTGGGATCACAATAGACAGTAAACTCACCTGGAGGAGCCACATGTATAAAACCAATAAGATGGCTGTAGGCAGACTCATCCAACTGTACTTTGTTTAAAGGAAGACAGCTCACAAAAACAAACACCTACAAACTTCAAGTAACTCAAAATATTATTATTATTATTATTATTATTATTATTATTATTATTATTATTATTATTATTATTATTATTATTATTATTATTATTATTATTATTATTATTATTATTATTATT
>CABFOW010002601.1:49249-65893 GCA_902141385.1 Timema californicum | reverse complement strand
TTATTATTATTATTATTAGCACCGCGTCTTACTACCCGTTCGGGTTATACGCACTTACGCTAATGTGTAATGGTAGGGTGATTGTGAGATGAAATGGAGGACCTACAGTTTAACGTGGAATCCGAACCACGGTGGAGGCCTGGCATTCCCCACATTCACAAGATGTCTTGTCAGAGGTGAAGGAAGGGTTTGGTAATCAAATAAATCTGTGCCGGGACCTGGGATTGAACCCCGGCCGCCAGCACAGAAGTCTGACACCTTACCTCTAGACCGCCAGGTCACCAACCCAAAATAAAATCCTAAGAACAATCACTGGGACACATAGACACACTAGAATAATATACCTTCACACAATAACGAACTACCGCAACTACAAGAAATTTAAAGACAGAAACAAAAGTTTTACGGCAGTCGGAGATACACACACAACCTAACTTGTGAGAGGAATCGGACAGTATGACCCTACTGAATCACGACACCATAAAAGACCAAGGCTGGCGTATTTGAGCATTAATTTAAATCTAATGATATTAAACTAATATAATTAAAATAGCCTACCTAGTTGATAATCATAGTTTATATATAATTAATCATATAAAGCCTAGATGTAAGTTTCTATAGATTTTTTTTTCGTTCTTGCCAATCGATTATACCAGCACGACAGCAAAACTGTCAGTCCCTATCCCCATTTTACCTACCTCATCCCAAGGCGAAATAATCCTCCCTTCATCCCAACCTTCATGCCCAACTCGCACAGTCCAACCACAAGAAACTTTGTGACGCCGCTGAGATGACTAATTAGAATTTTTAAGAGTCAGAGGATAATACTAGCACCGGGGTCAGACTCAGATGGTGAATTGACAGAGTAATTACCTCCCAACCAATTCCTAATAAAATAATCCTACCAACACCCCTACCCTTACAGGACTAAGATCAAATAACTACCTTCGTAAATCACCCACAACCACCATCAGCCCTCAATCTCCCCACCTATAAAAATCCTGAGGGAAAATAAATCCTTCCCAAACCAAGACCAAAGGATCATCAATCAAATTCGTCCTATTTCATAAATCAATGGGACACTAACCGTATATGTGTATTTTACATCATCATTGTATCGGTACCACTTAATTTTTTATCACCATAATTCCACGAGTATAAGGGTCTGCGGCTAAGCCCTGTAACTCAAAAAGCAATATCAGCCTAAATACTCCCAACTCGACTTAGCGCTTCTGCTAAATTTATGTAAGCGTTGGGACACATCCGAAAGGCCAATTTTCATTCGTTACTCCAGCTTCGCCCTAGCAATATCACCTTCATGGAATAAACGGGTGACTTTGCCTGTCAATCTCACACTCTTTAGCTCTTTCGCATAATATTTACTTTTTAGTTGTGGCTCCGTATGCGGTTCATATATTAAGAGCCACTGTTTTAGATTCTAATGAGTATTGAATAGAATAAAATATTTAGCTTTCAAGAAATCCAATTGTTAGTATTAAAAGTCAATTTGGACAAGAAAAATTAACTTTACTATCTAATTCTTTCATGTCAAATCTAAGCCAACTTTAGCCAATCAGGATGTATGCTTACTATCTTTTTTTTTTAATGTGTATTTTCGCGTTGAATAAAGGTAGATGTTTTTAACAAAAAGTAATTTTGGTTTGTTTCCTAGAAGATAATAGGTATATCCTTAAAATGACCTAAAGCTCTAGGTTAGGCAACTTGTGCGCCTCTCGAATACCGCTTCTTGCTTATGTTCTTACTGTAAGGTACAAAGTCTAGAAGAGATGTTTATGAACTTAGCACACTATACATATAACAATGGGGTTTAGCATTAGTATTTTTACACTTTATTCCTTTTTTACGGCTAATCAAAAGGATAACTTACTCTTACGCTCTATATTTATATCTCAAGAACATTTTTCAGAAACGTATAACGAAACGAACAATATTATATTCACCTACTTCGTTGGTAGAATGGTCTCTAAGAAGTCACTCTTGCAATAAAATGGAGTGCCGATGATGGGGAGATCGGGGCTCGAATACCACTTTCTCTCTCTCTTTCCCCCTCACCTCCACGTATATGCTGGTACACTTCCACTAAATTTATCCTTCCTCATCCCTATCCCATTAGCTTTATTATTACACATGCGTATAACCCAAACTGTTAGTAGGAAGCGTGCTAAAACCAAATTTGTTTAATATATCAAGCGATTATTAAGACCTACTTAGTAGTTTCCCTTGTATTTTAATCAATTTCTCTCTAAGGACTGCGGTTTATATATGAGTTCTACTAAGCCTTCTCCCGTATATTCTTTAATATAATATATTTACACTACCTTCTCTTTTTTTTATGGAAGAAAGCTAACGCACGTGCAATTAACTGTACAGAATTATCGACGCTTGAGAGATCGAAATTATCTTTAGGGTATGGATATAGCCGTCTCAAGTATCATATTCGTAAATTGAAATTAAATATTAGTGAATAATTACCATTTTAACGTGACGAATACTGGATAGCTCAGTGGTACAACATTGGCCCGTTAATCGAAGGTTCACGGGTTTGATTACTGTATCCATGTGTCATTTTTCAATTTACAAATACTTCCTTTTTCTATTACGTTGTGATTTATTTTTCAAAGTAAACTAGGGAATCCTCAGTATATCAGAAAACCCGTGTGGTAAGTATGATCAGTGCCTCATAAAAGCATGCACTCTTTATACACTTTCCTTACAATCTTGCAGCTAACACTTAAATGAGTAACTATAACCCATGCCTTATCAAATCATATCCATTAAGAACGAAAATCTTCCAAAAATAGCGTAGGAGAATACTATATATAAACTCCATGGTCATAAGGACCAAAATATTTTATTGCAACGCCCTCACGCAAGGATCAAGATAAAATAAAAAAACACGCCGTATTTAGAATAATGACACAGGAACAAAATTTTTCAACCCTCGCAGAACGGTCAAGGCAGAGAGGGGGAGGGAGAAATGCCTTGAAATGGTACATGGAGCGATACCCGCCGGTCGTTGTATCGACCTGGTCCTAAGTTGACGGCACACGTCTCTAAATGGAGGGTATCGTAGAGCCCGTTTGTCGTAGTAACGATTTAACCCTATTTCTCCTTGTATATACCGATTAATAGAAAGGGAAAATTATGAAATCATGTTAGTCATTTTTTCATTTAATTTATTTGAGGTATTTAATGTGCACTTTCTGAACCGACTGATTATATTAGCACACTAGAATGTATATGAGCGAGCGTGAAAGGATCCACCAATTTTGCCGGGAATGGTATTTTCACATACCCTTCAGGGTTCTTTTATATGCTACAATCGACATGGGAACGACGGCTTTACTTCCCCTCCGAAAGAAGTTGTGCTACGGATTGTTATCGCTCTAGAAATATCCATCAACCCCGGATGGGTTTGAACCCACTAACATTGGGTCCTTAGGCAAGCACTTTATTCCAAGATAACTGAGGCTGACTTCATATTAGTAAAATATTATATTGAAAGAACTACAAATATACTATATATTGTTTTTATTAGTACTAAACTGTTAAAGTCAATGTGCTGACTTTGGTGGTTTATCATCATAACTTATTTTTAGTAGAAACACCGGTAATTTACTAGATAGTAGTTTAAGTGAAGAAATCTATTTTATAAGTAATACATTTCAACTCTGCAGGGAATTGAATTCAGGACCGTTTATCGATGTTATATTTTTACATAAATATGATAAAGTTAAAGAATACTTAGTATGCTTAAAATACATTTAAATAAATTTAAAAAAATTACGATGATGCAAAAAAAAATATTGCCCAACCGCATTGAAGAAAGACGGGTTGAAGTTGGTTTGCGGAAGAAGGCACGCAAAAAAAAAAGTGAAACGCCAGAACCTTTAAAAATAACAAACAGCTTTTGTAAAGATAAATATCTGTGAAACAAGATCAAATAAATTCACTGAAGCGTCCTGTTGGTACTAAAAATATGTTGTTCCGGCAAACTAAGAATTCTCTAACAAAGAGTTACAAATTTTGGCTAAGGAGTTTAATTATGTCTCGTGGTTTGGCTGGATGATGGGTGATCGGTTTGTGAAATATATTTTTTAAGGATCGAGCCCAGCGAAACACTTCGAATGGAATAAGATGCCATCTATTGCATCAGATTTTCCTGGACACATACTATTGTAGTTGAAGTATCTATCCTTGTATGTTGGTTCGATATAAACTTAAATCAAACTAGCTATACCCTAATTTTGGTTGGAAGAACAGTAGATAAAATTCTAACATATTTATTTGCGACCAACATTGATAACACTTTACTTTAGTATTTGTGTTATTTTACAAGCATTGGTAATATCTATCAAACGGGACAGCTGCAGATAACATGATTTGATGTATGAATATATTAAAATTGTTTTAGTAACTTTAGTAACTGACTTCTACTGTCATTCATAACAAAATCATAATATAAGATATTATCTAAGAGAGAGTTGAAGTTTCTATTACCTGCTTCGGTGGCCACATGGTCTAGTGCATCCCTTTCGCAATAGACTATACTGTCAATGACAGGGAGATCGGGGTTCGAATTCCGGTTGGGTGTACTGAGGTTTTTTCTTTCAAAATGGGTTTTCACTCTTCCTGCATCCAAATGCGGGTACACTTCCTTTATATTCAACCTTACTCATCCCTAACTCATTAGCGTAACTAGTACATATGCGTACAACCTGAGCGGTGCTTAAAATAAGTTTCTATTTTTAAAAGTTGATTTGCTTTACATTTGTATACCGTGAGCTAGGTGGTTTTGTGTGTGTGAAAGAGAGAGATAGAGAGTTATAGAAAGAGAGGGTGTGTGTTTTTATGTATCTATTTTTGCATGTTGGTTTTATATAAACTTAGACCCCAAGAGCTTGGTGGTTGTCTGATAGAGAGTTGAAGAATATTTTCTTGCATGTAATAATTTATTTACGGCCCTGATATTAGAGAGCTCACACTATTTAACGATTACGTTATGTTAGGAATCTTAAATATGCATAGGTTAGTTTCCAATCCTACTTTTCCACACTTTTTGAGATTTTTTCGTTGTTTACTTTCCCCAGTCAGGCGTAAGTAAAATAATTAATCTTTTATTTCGCTTGAACCTGCTAGGCAGAGATAGAGACTCATCCAAATTATTTTTTTTACCACCTCTCCCTACCCATTTGTGTTGGACGCATTTTAATCACACTATTGTGTGACACCTTAGTTCAGCCGGTAGCGTGTCTACCTACTGAGTTAAGGGTCCCGTGTTTGATTCCTGGCATGGCCCAAAAAATTATCATTGGTAGAATGTAGGTATTCCCGTTCACAGTGATGAATTAACGGCCGGGGGCTGAGTGTTGTGTCTGTTCTAGTCTTAAGTTAATTAGTAAGTTGTGTGGGGAGGCATTTTTTTTTACCATTATATACACCTAGAAGAATTTTTGGAACGTTTTTTAATTGGTATTTGTTAACTTGATCATTTATATTTTTACTATTATAAGCGTGATAATCTAACAGTATAATAGATAAATAGGCCTGAATTAAATACATTTGGTGATTGGTATAAAGACTATTTTTTCTGATCACCTGATATTTTCTTTGCTCACAATGTTTAACTGGTCATCACCTCATCCCACCCCCNCCACCCCCTCCCCCCATTTAATTTCTCTTCGGAGCTGCATATAACTCGGGGCATCCCTAAACTACGGTAAGGGGGGATCGAACCCCCTCAAGGCCCCCGCTTTTAGTTCACGTGCTTTCCGATGCAGGTGAGTTTTAACTAAATGACCATGATTAGTACTAAGCATTAGTAGTTAGAATATTCCTTCAAATATTATGTTTTTAAATTACCTACTAAAATCATTACATTTGTATTATAGGAAACATCAGATTGGAAAGTATTCTTTTTTCTGCTGTTTATGTTAATAGTGTGATAGCTTTCTGTTGTTTTTATACAATAATAATAATAATACTTGGCACCGCGTCTTACTACCCGTTCGGGTTATACGCTTAAGTACTAATTACGCAAATGGGTTAGGAATTGGAAAGGTTGAATGTAGAGGAAATGAACCCACATTTGCGTAGAAGGAGAGTGGAAACCCATTTAGAAAAAACCACCCCACTCGGCAGTCTAGCTCATCATGAAACTAGCACGTTAGTTAACTATAGTATACTCAATTAATTTCTTTCTTGTTACAAATTTTTTTTGGTCATTGTATCTCACTGCCCGTTCAAATTGTACGCATATGAGCCAATTACGATAATATGATAATAAAAAAGAAGATTGAATTTAGAGGAAGTATAACCACATTAATGTGGAAGGAGAGTGGAAAATAGTTTAGGAAAAAACCTACTCCGTACATCCGATCTGGATTTTAACCCCAATCGTCCCGTTATTGGAAGTACAATCTTTTGTTGGAGTGACGTCTTAGAGCTTAGACCATTCGACCAGTGAGCTGGGGGGCAAAGGTGGAATGGGCACTGCTTTTGTCCACAGGCTACCACCAACATTTCCCCCCAAAGTGTTGGACACTGCCATCTTGCAGGATGATATCTACCCCCCCCCCCTCCCCAGGTGGATTGGGCACTGCCATCTTACAGGACGATATCTCCTTCCCCATCAAAGGTTGATTGGGCACTGCCATATTGTAGGGCGATACCTCCCCCCACCCAAGGTGGATTGGCCACTGCCATCTTGCAGGACGATAACTCCCCCCCTCAACACCTAAGGTGTATTGGACCCAGCTACCTTGCAGAATAATTTCCCTTCTAAGGTCAATTGAGCCCAACCTAAGCTAACCTAACCTAACCTTGCTCCCCCTTCTCTCTAATAATTAATTTTACCTAGGACATACTTTACAGAGTAGCTAACATTCAGATTGATGGCTTATACTGAACTTTAGCCTGTTACATTTTATTAAAAAGTTCCCAATGCACCTTTTTATAGTTTTTTTCTGGTCGAGTCAACAATGCCTGATCGAACAATATCTAATACAGGAAGTGTCCAATCCACCACCACCCGTAGTGCGTCTTTGAAATTGTTCATCTTGCTGATGAGCAAATAAAAATATCAGTATTTAATTTCGTCCCAGACTTTATGTAAATATATGTGATGACAAAATAAGTAAAAATAATGTTTGCTTAGTCAGCTATGATCGGTTTTATTTTGAATTCTATAAATATGTCTACACTATTTCTTACACAATTTTTGTATTTTAAATGTTATTTTAACATTTACATTTAATAATCGGAAATGAGATTATTGTCCATGTTAGAACTTAGCATACTCGTTTTTAAACGTTTTCTTTTATATTTTCATCTTAGCATCTTACAAAGACTCTGGGCCTATTTCCCATAATATTTTGGAGGAAATATTAATAACTTGAATTAAGCTTTCATTTTATAAAGTTTCTCAAATAAACTGTCATACGGAATAATGTATTTATTAAAATAATTCGGGTATTTTTAAAATGAAAACTCCTACGCTTGTAGCATTCTGAATTAATTTCATCTAACAGGATTGCCAACTATATAACACCAGCACTTCTAGTCTTATATAGTAAAAACCATTTTTCTTGAAGCCAGGTTAGATATTGATCAGGTGTATTAAAAGATAATAATTTATGTTTTACCATTCTTTCCCTAAATAAAATTTATTGCATTCCCTTAAATTTATCCACCTGTTATGTGTCTTTCAATTAGTAAAATGTGGGTTTCTGATCTCCTAGACTAGGAGTGAAAAGCATAAACACCAAAATTTGTTTAATAGCAACAAACATTCTACCATCAATGTAAACTTTAATAATATTTCTGACCCGCACCTAGTGTAGTTTGTTGGGGGTGGGACGGAAAGTCAGGGTTCGAATCCCAGCTGGGTGTGCCAAGCGTGGTTTATCCTTAATTATTTATCCCTCTTCGTGAAAATGAGTTTACATTTACTATTAATATTACACTCCCTACTCCTAACCCATTAGAGTGATTAAATGTGGATATCTCGAAGGCGGCGCATTGTTAAGGTGGGATGGTAAGGACTGCGAGTTAAGGGCGGTGATTTTGTAGGTTTCATAGAAAACAATATTTTTCGTTAAAATAGATAAATAATTTGTCCAGTATAAATATGGAGTTTAATTCTTTACACAAAGTAATATCAACAGTTCTTGAATATCTGTCAAGGATGTCCTAGAATTTGAAAAGTTTATCATCAAATGCCAATATGCTCATTACAGATATTCAAGAATTGTTGATAATACCATGTGAATAAAATTACTCTATGTTTATACTGGAGACATATTTTATTTATTTTGCTGAAAAAAATATTGTTTGCTATAGAAACTGCAAAAATGCCTTTTATCGCATCCCCTTCCATTCCACCTTAAGGCCGCCGCGCCGCCTCGGTCAGTGAGAAAGTATCAATCGCTGTTAGGCCACAAGGCTTAAAATACAATGGTCTGTATCGTTTTCTGGAACTGCTTATATATTTTGTACATGCTTATACTATCTTATCACTTCATCCTTCACCTACAACCAGCCTTTGTCATGTCAATAAGAAAGAGAGGAAATAAAACTAGGAAACTTTTAATCTTAAGGTATCGAGAAAATCTTGCTGATAGTTCTCAAATATCTTAACATTTTTTGTTGTAAGTCTATCATAAAACTAACTTAATGTATTTGTTAGAGGAAGGCTAATTCTAGAGCCCCTTTTTTCATCAAGCCTAGTCTCATAGCTCCGCAAATATGTTTAAAACAATTGTTTAAATTGAGCTACTGTTACATTTTCATACTTTTTTATATTAATAAAACTCAAAATATAGGGTGGTTAAGAAAAAAGTAACCTTTAAAGTATCTCTTGACTTGATTTTGGGGTGAAATATATTTTTAAATAATGCATCGTAAAATTAAATATTGCGTTAGAACTGAACGTGTGCGTGGACATTTCTCTCTTATGCCCAGTCTACAAGTCGCACCCGCTTGTCGGAGCGCACTCGTAACGCACACTCGCAAGTGATGTGTTTGGTTTTTGCCTGAACAAAGAATGTTTACAATAAAATGTCTGAGCCTAATTTCAACCAATATGACTCCATCATCAAAATCGTATTAAAGTTTACAAACATAAGTTTAATAGAATCAAGTTAAAATATGAATAAGTTATTAAATTATTGCTCCTATTAAGGAATATAAGATGCCATATATTTTCACTAGCATCTATCCTTGACCAAATATCTAATTACTTTATTTGAATACAGTAGTTCACCTATATTTGTTTCTGATTGGCTGAACGTAAGTAAACGTAAATACTTAAACGCAAGAGATAAACAGTGTTTAGCTCCGACCGACAAGCGATTCTGAAAATTCCCACATGCGACTGCTCTTGCGTATGCTATTGTTGACGGACAATATTATGAGTCCGACAAGCCTCTTGTTCTAGTTGTCAGTGGACTTAGCTACTAATCTAGACGTTCCTAGTTCGATTCCCGATGGTACAACAGGTATTTCTCCCGAAAGGGGAATTGTTCCAATGGTCACCATAGTCCAGTTAGTTAGGCATTAGTTAGGTTCAAAATTTCCACTGGCTCCATACCTTCATAATCACAATGCGGGTAAGACGTGTGGACAACTTCCGAGATATACTCTGAGCAAAGTTCTGTTCGTACAGGGGCGATGCATTAAATATATTTTGGGGTGGTGAACCAGTGTTTTTCCCATCTCTAAGCATTTCGTAATTAGAAAAATTCCCAAGTGGCAAGGAGAATGTACAAGGGTAATGTTGAGAACGAAATAGGGGGGTGGGGGCGGAAGGTGGGTAAAGCTCCTAGGAAATTTTAAAATTTGGGGCGATTATCAAGCCTTGTGAACCGGTTTTTAGGCAACTGTATTTTTAAATTTATTTGTTGATCCTGGATTTTTCAAGCTACAAGTTTTTTTTAGTGCATAAGGAAATAACTTGAGTGATTATATATTTCAGTTTACCTGAATCTGAGCTAAATATCCATTGGAGCTTAAATATCTTTATTTAGATTTGTAGTTATCGTTCAAATCTTGTAATTTTAGATTAAAAACTATAACTGACTTTATTACAAAGGTTTCAAACATTCTATAGTTTATGACCACAACTTTTCTCTCTACGGCCATCACGACCCTTTGATAACTTAAAAGCGGTCAAAGCCTAGTTTTTAAGTTTTTTCAGTATATGTTACTACCAGCCTGGGCTACCTATATTTAACTACACCAGTGGGAGGGGTAAAATTTAGAGAAAATGTACTCTTATTTGCATGGAGGGATATTTGTATAAACTACTCCTGGCCAGAATTTTTATTATTATTAGCACCGCGTCTTACTACCCGTTCGGGTTATACGCACTTACCCTAATGTGTTATGGTAGGGTGATTGTGAGATGAAATGAAGGACCTACAGTTTAACGTGGAATCCGAACCACGGTGGAGGCCTGGCATTCCCCACATTCACATGATGTC
Organism: Timema californicum; assembly: GCA_902141385.1. Classification (NCBI taxonomy): domain Eukaryota; kingdom Metazoa; phylum Arthropoda; class Insecta; order Phasmatodea; family Timematidae; genus Timema; species Timema californicum. The sequence continues at coordinate 55,391 of CABFOW010002601.1, read as the reverse complement.
TTGTCAGAGGTGAAGGAAGGGTTTGGCAATCAGATAAATCTGTGCCGGGACCGAGGATTGAACCCCGGCCACCAGCACAGAAGTCTGACACCTTACCCCTAGACCGCCAGGTCACCGGCCAGAATTAAAATCCTTACTTCCCTTCACCAACAAACCAAACTAAGAGTGTGACATTAAACCCGCATGTTCACAAATGTTTGTTTTAATTATTATATATTGATAATAATAGTGATTATATTCGACTAATTTGTAGTGAAAGAGAATTAACAAGCCTGGGGGTGGGGATGATTTTATGTTATGGTAGCAGCATAACAAGGCTGCCAACAGTAAACAAGTCAGCAAGAAGCTATCAGAATGGAATAGCCAAAAGGAACCTAAGCAGTAACTAGGTAGTTTTTACCACTTTAACAACTTAGGTTTCTATTAGAATTTCGCATCTTCCTATAATCATTAAAATCTTTGAAAAAGTATATATAAAGCTAAAATCTCTATTTTGTGACCCCACCCAAAACACGCTGTGACCCCCAAGTTAGAAACCGCTACTTTATTATAACACACTTGTAAGCAATATTTAACTAGTAAGCTCCTGGGGATGTAGAACTCGCTCGCCACTTTATCGAAGAATTAGCAATTTGACCATGTTTATTTAAAAACATTTTCAGCTGTAAAATAAAACAATAACAAAAAATTGAATTAATCGATATTTCTACAGTATTTTATTATCTGTCTACAAATGGCCTGATTTATAACCTCATGGAAGTTGCCCTAAAATGTGAATACTGATAAGTGAATTACCTATTCAAAACGTATTGTAATTTAGCACGTGAGGGTGAAAAAACTTCCCCTGACATTTTATGAAATAACTAATGGCAATTTCGAAATCAGCACGCTAAACAACATGGTTCTACGAAATACCATGCAAATTATACACTAAATAACGAATTTAAAGATGTACCGCAAATTTTAAAATGTTAAAGGGTGGATCAAAACCTTGTTTTTAGTTTAATGTTGCCTACTTAATCAAATAAAAAATTATAAGAGTTGTAACAATGTAACATAGCCCTAAGTTACTCCTCTTCCTTCATTGTTCCCCTGAGCCTATTTAAATTGATTTCATGAAAGCCTATTTTAATAAACAATTAAATAAGATACATCAGTACTGTTCAATTCATAATAATACGGATACTTCCTAGAAAAATTAATGTGTATTTCAGAAGTAAAACACTAACCTCAATATCCTCATTTCATCTTAGTCAGAGCTTTCAATAATAAAACAATAACATGTTGCGTAACATTCATTGCATTTATTCCTTCAAAATTTAATAAAGCCCTAATTAAGGCATTGGCTGTACAACATATGATAATTTGAACGATAAAACTGCTATAGTCTAGCAGCAAAGAAAGTCACAACTAAAAACACTAAACCATAAACATAACATTGGCTGACAATGCTGCCACTTCAAGCCTTGCTGACTGAGTGGAATTTTTCTACTGGGCAGCTCATTCATGTTCTCTTACGTTTCCATACCGCATTCGGCATACTCTCACCGGCGGCCATCTCGGCCTACTGACAATGGCGCCACTAGACTACTAGCTTTCTACAATCTACTACAGAAGGAATCTTCTTTCGAGGTTTGATCATTTTTGAAGTTGGGATTATTTTGTAGAGTAGGGATAAGCAGTTGGGAATTTTTAAATATGTCTGTACAAGTCTGTGGTTAAGTAACCTCATAAGAAAGTACTGGGGTACATAATAAGCCTAGAATTCCTCAACTCAATATCTCAAATCTCACAAAATTCCCAACTTTCAAGCCTTTAACCAACATTGGGAGGGGGGACACCCTCCCCCCCACCCCCCGTTGTGCGACGCTCCTGCCCACAGAGCAGCTAATAGTCTACATACAAAGGTGACCAAACTAGATACTGCATCTCTCACGGTTAAAATTAGCTTTAAGAAAATAAAAAATAATGCTAATGTATTAAAATAAGATTTATAACATGGTATTGAAAAAACCTATATCGTTCCTGTCTTTAACATATTAAGTTATTTCATAAACCTAATATTTTATATATAACTTTATTTTTTGTATGTCCATTGAATCAAACCATTTGATTTGATTTTATATTATTTTACTTTCAAAATGCCATATTCTGAATACTTTTAAACAACACATATTACTCAATTTATACAAGCTAACAATTTATTTAAATACATATTTAAAATTGCATCCTGAAGTTGACATGGTCCCTTAAATTTGATTTTTAGGCCTGTGTACCCGTTCGGGTCATACTCTTATGCAATAATTACGATCATAGTTTTAGGGATAAGGAAGGCTATATTTATAAGAAGTGTACCCAAATTTTCGTGGAGGGTGAGTGGAAAACCATTTTGTAAAAACCTCAGTACGCCTGACCATGATCCGAACCACGATCTCCCCATCAATGGCAGTCTAGTCTACTGCGATATTAGCGCCTGAGTCCATGCAGCCACCAAGGTAAATCTGAAAAAATTAACAAATCAACTAGCCCATTCCAGAAAATCATTTGTGCTATCCTATAAATACACCGGGGCTGTCAAACTCGTTTTATCATAAGAACCACTTTGAACATTAAAAATACTGAGGGGGCCACATTAAAAAAAATGTATTGTAATAAATTGCATCCATTACTGTTTCCAGTCAGGGTCTGTTTTTTATTCAAGCCATATATTTTCCACTACCAACTGGCTAGGCCTGTCGAAGCTTCATATGCCTTATAATCTAACTTAAGACTAGGATTGGCACAACGTCCAGTCCCCGGCCATTAATTTATCACTGTGAATAAACCCATATTTCACCAATGATAATTTTTTCAGCCATGCTGGGAATCGAAACCGGGACCCTTAGTTCAGTATACAGACACGCTACCAACTGAGCTAAGGTGTCGGATTGTTATAATAATCTTGATTAAAAATAATTTCAACTTGTTATCTTATTATTTCAAAAGAAAAGATTAGGCCACCGATATAAAACTATAAGTTTAACCCGATATTTTTTTTTATCAAAAGGTGACCTGGTGGTCTAGGGGTAAGGTGTCAGACTTCTGTGCTGGCAGCCAGGGTTCAATCCTCGGTCCCGGCACAGATTTATCTGATTACCAAACACTTCCTTCACCTTTGACAAGACATCTTGTGAGTGTGGGGAATGCCAGGCCTCCACCGTGGTTCGGATCCCACGTTATACTGTAGATCCTCCATTTCATCTCACAACCACCCTACCATTACACATTAGCGTAAGTGCGTATAACCCGAACGGGTAGTAAGACGCGGTGCTAATAATAATAATAATAATATAATAATAATAATTTTATCAAAAATTTAAAACCTTATAAGGATGCAACAATGGTTTTATTACTGGGCTTGAAATCCAATACCAAAGTCACTTTCAAACTGTTGACAAATGTGTGTCAGAGAACCAAAATCTCTGGGAGTTTTGGTTTCATTTCATCTGAGAAAACGACCTGTTAAAATAAGCATGTGCGGTCAAACGTTGTACATAATTGTTACACAAATTCAACGATTTTTGTGTCGCTGTGTATGATTTAACATCAGGACCGTGGGCCACACAGAATCACGAATAGGGCCGCGAGTTTGGCATATCATTATACTGAACAACTGATGATAATTATTAATACTCTTAAAATGATTTACTGAATAGTTGGCATTGCTTAGTTAATAACCACGAGGATGTTCTAATAATAAGATTCGAAATAGCTCTTAAATAAATATAAATATTTAGAGCTCTATTTCAACGTTCAAAACTCTTTCTCACGGTTCCACCCAATGATAAAACCAAGTTTAAATCCTAAGAAACTAATGTCATATTAAATAGGTTCAATATAACTTAAGTTGAATTGCAGTTAAAAACAGAAATGTTAGAAATAATAGTCCATCCATAAACCAACTAATTTATTTATAATTGTAAATTTATTGAAACTGTTTCGCAATATTCGTGGATGCATCCGATCATACAATAATATCCATTAATAAACACAGTTGCTACTTTCCAGATTAAATTATATTGATTGCTTATACAACAAGCCAGTTACGTCCGTATGGACGCTAATTATAGTTTTCTAAACATCACAGGACTAGTCGCTACAAAAAGAATGTACGCACTATCGAGCCTACGGTGAGCTTGAAAACGAGCCAATACGGTCGGGCTATCCCACAACGATTTTAATTTATTGAATTACTTTATTCAGGAAGGTACTGAGTAATTAGAGCAGATTTTTTTTTAGAAATTGAAAAAAATAGATATTAAAGTTTTGGTTTCTCATTTTAGAAAATGTTTTATAATTAGCCTAATTTTGTCGTATTTTAAGTAGTTTTCATGTTAAACTAATAGTTTGTTTTAAACATATTAATTGTAATGTTTTAAATTGAACGACATTGTTCTTAGCACATTCAAACCAAAGGCAACTAATGACTAATTCGAAGAGTGCGGGGATGAGGAGGGCAATAAAGAAGAAATACACAAGTGTTGGCTTGGAGGGAGGGGGGGGAGGGTAATATAAACATCAACGTGCACCCGGAAGAAATTCGAAATAAATCAAATCCTGACCTCCTGAAACAGTCAAGCTTGCAAACATCGGTAATCAAAAGACCGAGGTCTTATCTGAAGAAAAATGTTAGTTTACACAAATTAAATATATTATGATTAAAACTATTTGAAACATTTGTCAAATCATTAAAGAAATAAATATAAATTAATGCTAAATAATTTTGTTATTGTTTCCTAAAAAAAAATTGCAGTCGTTTTTTAAAAACCACTATCAATCATCCATGCCAACAATTGGTCATCAACTGAGTGGTTTGTTTTCCTTACAGAAAATATTCAAAGTTAGTCAAGTAATTAAGTAATTATTTCTGGAAAATATGCTGTATTAAGTTTATTTCACTAAAGATACATCAACGATGACTCAAAGATCAGTTTTGAGACGATAATTCAAAATAAAATAGTGACTGAAGGTATTTCTGAATTATATTTTGTTTCTTACGCAGCTACGCGTCAGCATTAATGTATTAAGGAAGCTTTTGATTAGCTTTTATAAGTTGATATAAAGTTAATAAATAGGGGCCCACATGCTAAAATATAATAGATTTCCTAAGTAACAAACACATCAGCTAAACTTTGACTGTGGGTTTATGTTGTACTGCCATAATCTTTATAAAAGGACCATTTCGTGGCAAGTGCTCTGGCCCCCACAGTCAGACATTTAAATTGATTTAATTTAATTTTAATCGCACTTCCAAATGACTTTAGAAGCTTGCATACTAAAAAATTGTCAAAATAAAACTAAATATACTTATTAAAGTAAAATAATACATATTAATTTTTAACATATTTAGATTAGAGTATTGTAATTAGTAGGTGACAAAAATTTTAAGGAGAAATATATATAAATGAAACTTTTTATAAATACATTTTAATATAAGTGACTTAATTTATAGAATTCACATTAAAAGGTAAAATTTAAAAAGCATGCATCGGTTTATCATTGATTAAATTTTGAAAAATATTTCCTTCAGATCTCGAATCAGAGTAAAGCACAAATGCGCACACCTATCACCAGTGTAAATACATTTTAACAATCCGTTTTAAAAGATAAACAAATAATAAGTTTTCTAAAACAGAGCATAATTCTGCAACAAGTCTGTTCAGCGTAGGAATTTTTTTCTGAAAGGCCTTTTTCCCTACCAGAAATATGTTATATAGTAGGGTATTGGTAGGGAAAAAGACCTTTTAGAGAGTAATTCCTACCGTGAATGAAGTATATATTACCCTGCCCAGGCCTTGGCAACTTTTGAGCCGATCGAGTGAGTAGAAAAATAAACTGGAAGCATGGGCGGATCCACTTACATTACTTTTTTACTTTTACGCGATCAGGCCCAGGGGATCGCCTGATACTATAAGTTTACAGTAGTTGCAGTCGCATATGCCATGTTCTAATGCTCCCTGAAGGGGAGAACGAGAGCAAATTAAAACACGTACCAACCAATTGGTCAAACCGTATTATTTGCGCGATTAACAAACGGGTTTTCGCATTTCGCGAAGATTCTGTAGGCCTAACAAAATAAATTATTATTATTATAATCAACGGG
>CABFOW010002601.1:0-49226 GCA_902141385.1 Timema californicum | reverse complement strand
GGGGGGGGGGAGGGGGGGGGGGGGGGGCGCGCGGGGGGGGGGGGGGGGGGGGGGCGTGAGAGACTCTCACTGACCACTGGTTTACACATCTCGCTTATCCGAATAGGACTTTGGGACGTCGCGTCGGTTGCACCCTCTAGGGTCGATGACGTAGTTCCCATACAAGTCTCCTCCACTGGGTCCTGTCTCTTGCTCTTTGCCTCCAATCGACCCCTATGCCGATCTGCATCAGGTCCTCACGGAGCCCATAGCACTCCACCTTTTCCTTGGTATACCCTGTGGTATCCTTCCACAGGGAACAAAATTCAGTAGCTTCACGGGCCACTGATAGACGTTCATCCACGTGACATGCCTTGCCCACACGAGGTGTTCACTTCTCATTAGGCCCACCATGTTCAAGCTGCTGTACATTTCTTCCAGCGATCAACTGTACCGGATCCGCCATCCTGCCGTGGTCGCGTCTTGTATCGGACCGAAGATCTTCCTTAGAGCTTTCCATTCGAAAACGAGGAGATTGTTGTAATCCATTAACAATAATAATTTAAAAAAAGTTAGCACCGCATCTTACTACTCGTTCAGGTTATACGCTTAAGTACTAATTACTCTAATGGGTTAGGAATTGGGAAGGTTGAATTTAGAGGAAGTGAACCCGCAACTGCGTGGAGGTAGGGTAAAAAACAATTTAGGAAAAACCACCCCAGTTCATCCAACCACGATTCGAACCTCATTCTCCACGCCCTCAGCAGTCTAGCTCAACAAGAAACTATCGCGTTAGCCAACTACGCCACCGAGGCGGGTAATTAAAAAATTTAATTTATGGTATAGTAACTACTAGTTGTACTATCACGTAATATCTCACTAGCTAGTTGCTTCTAAAGTCTATCACTGTCTAATTGATTTATATTTTTAACACATACATTTTATCTTAAAAAATTAACAAAGGAAAATTAAATACACGATAGAATATATGCATTTTTTAATACCGAAAAAATTACTCTCAAATTTGCTCTCGAATTTTGAAGGATTTTTCCATCAGCATTTGCCAAAGGTAACCTCCCCCGGCTTGGTCCCATGAGATAACTTGCCCCCCTTCCTCCCCTCACAAAAATACTGAATCCACCCCTGACTGGATGATGGGCCATGAAAGATGGTATTATAAGCGATTTATTTCTAAAAAAAATAATATACTTTAAAAAAAAGTATCCATAACGCAAAAAAATATTGAAACACAAGCATTGTAATGTTTCTATAAAAAGTAATTAGTCTATTTTAATGATATGAGTGCAACTGTTTAAAAGCATTTGTTATTTTCTTCGTATCTGGTTGAAATGTTATGTTTTAAATTTATTTCTCATCTATAGCTCATGAGCTGCACAAAAAGAGGAGTCGCAATTTTCCTAGGCCTGCTACCCGTCCCTTGTGATAAACCGTTCAAGAAACCCAGCCTCGTATTATAGTGGTCACAGAGCCCCTGATTGCTAGCCTAGAGGTCCCGGGTTCGATTTCCAATTGGTACGGGGGGATTTTTCTCGAAAGCGAAATAATTCCCATGGTCACCGGGTTTAGTTATTTAGGCTTAAGTTAGGTTAAGACCTCCATTGAATTTACCCAGTCATATTCACTATCATCATCCCCTCAACTTATCGGAAAATGGAAAGTGCCTTCATAAAAAAAAGAAGTACGATTAGCACATTCGGGCGTCCCCTGGGCAACGAATCATTAGTACTGGCTAATCTTTCCGCAAACTGAACTACAGACAGACAGACCCCATTATTATTATAACCAGCCAAGAATATCTCTCCAAATGCAAAATAGCATTATCCCTTAACCTGGATAACTTGCTTCAATGGTCACATGGTCAAAGGCGTCACTCACGTGTTAGACTAGAATGACAATTACAGGGAGATTGGGGTTCAAATCCCTATCGGGTGTACTGAGGGTGTGTTTTCAAAATGGTTTTTAACTCCCCCTCAACGCAAATTTGGGTACAATTCCTCTAAATTCAACCTTCTTCATTCATAGCTCCCTAGCGATATTAATAATATACGTACAACCTAAAAAGTAGTAAGACGCGGTACTAAAAGAAAACAGGTTAATTGTATGTTTGGGAAGGCGGAGCTGGAACATTATGTAAAGGTACTTGCATCGAGTGATTAATAACATGCATTTTCCAACTGTATTCTTTTCCTGGTTTCCACTCTATGCTAGAATGCATATAGCTTATAATATTACCACAACGTTTAATGTCTTAATGTTAACAATTTTTTTTTAAAGTAAAATATATGTTAACATGTCTATCCAGACCACGTATTAGTTATTGATACTATTTATTTTAATCTAACTTTAAAAAGTTGCTAAGTTTTTCAATACGGGGGTGTCGAGTTCCTCCAATGAGATAAGTGGGCCTACTTCAATAGCAATACCATAGTTCTTCCACGACACCTCACAGAAGCGATCAGAACTAGTCCTAGTTCTCTTCAACACACCAAGGAAGCGATTTTGAGTAGTCCGATAGCCATAGCCTCCTTCCTCCACATTTATATTGAGGATTAAACCCCCTCCGTTGCATGGAAGTCCACGGGAACAGGAGGAGCTTCGCACAGATTAGTTACAAAATTAAATAAGAACAAATTTCATTAATGTATGAAAGATTCGGTCAAGCTAGGTGGGCAAAAACCATAATTATTCTTATATAAATTAGGGAAGGTTTGAAGACTAGGTTTGTAATATTGCACTCAGACTAATTGTAATCCTTGAGTTGTCGTGGAGGTACTCGACCACGCCCCTTCAATATTATATTACTCTAGAAAAGCAATTTTTTATGGTTCAAAATTAACAAGATTTCCTGCTTTTAAATAAGCGTGCACAACACGCACCGATGGACACGTGGATTGGGGCGTCAGTCTTATCTGGTCTTGTTTGCCGTTGACTGGGGATGTCAGGGCTATAATCTCACTCAATAGTATTGAGATAGTTTTTTCCCTAAAAGGTCCTGACGGTATAATTTTAGACCCAGTATTAATTTTGAATCTATTAGAAGGAGTTTTATTTTTCACAGGTATTACTTTCTTTCTGTGTCATTATATATAATAACAATATAGTAGGAACTTGGGTGGAGAAGAACATGCTAACTTTGTTTCGGCCAACAGTTAAAAGCGATAGGTAGGCCTCTTCTATATATTTATTTTATAGGTAATGATACTACCCAATTGTGGTGGAACCTTGTTTGTGTGGTAAAGGCTACTAGCAAAAAAAAAGGTGTTTCAAAAGTCTTGGCGCCCAAGCTAAAAAGGGGATTAGAAGCCCTCCTCCTGAAATTTTCGGAAATTTGGATGCCCTTAGAAGTTACATAAAGGTGTTCTCACATGGAAAAAATTACGAAAATTATACACGTCTAAAGTTATTTGGAGTGATGAGCACCCAGAAGATTTTTTTTAAATTTGGAGTTTTATAAAAGTTATTTAAAGTATTCCTCACCGAGAAATCTATGAAAATTTAATTCCTGTATATGTTATTTAAAATGGTCTTCTCCTGACAAAGTTTCGAAAATTATATGTCTCAATAAACTTTTTAGAGTGGTTATTTAGTAGCAATATTTTTTTTTTAATTTGATACCTATAGCATATAAATTTTGAGTTACACTCCGTTTACCATGAAAGGGTAGTCTCATGTGAGTGGGGAGGATTTAATTTTGGGAGAATTCCTAATTGTAAGTTTATGACATGAATTCTGACAAATAAGAAAGTTATTTTAAAAAGTGGCAGTGAAACCTTATTTGTGTGAGGGGGGAGAGGAGGATCTATAAGATTTTTTTTTTCAAAAAATCTCTCTCCCATTTAATGTTTGAAAATTGGATGATCTAGGACGTACTTGGAAAGGTCCTAAAGTGGAGGGTTTTTGAAAATTAGATTATTTTATTAGTTTGGATAATCCTAGAGGTATTTGGAGTAGTCCTACTACAGCAAATTTCGGAAAAATTGGATGCCTCTAAATGCTATTTGAAGTGGTCCTCCCACGTAAAAATATTCATTAAAAGTTGATATCTTTAAAAGTTATTTGGAATGATTTTTACCTGGAATTTTTTGAAAATGTGATGCCTCTAAATGCTGTTTGAAGTGGTCTTTGCCCAACACATTTTTGAAAATTGGGTGCTTTTAGATAATAAACTACTATCGCTGAAGATCGAATTGCAGAATAAAACTAAGATAATAGTTTCACAAACTGACTTCTTTAAACACTTGTTTCCTATCAATACTAAACACTTCGGAAAATTTTGAGGAGATGTGGGGGTTTGAACCCTATAACCCCACCCCCTCACTATGTGCATGCTATGTTTCTAACGTATAAGCTATGCCATAGTTGAACCATGCAAGGTTAACCTGCTACCTATCAGGTTAAACTAATTGTACGTAGCAACCCTGTCAAAACTCATTGTGGAAGGCAGATTAATGAACCTTTAAACTAAAATTGATTAAATACTTAATATTTTTCTTACAAACCACGCATACAAATCAAATACACCACCACAACAATGTTTAAGGTAGGTTTAAAAATAGTAACATATTTTATTCAAACCATAAAAATAAAGTTTGATAATTTTATTGATGTCCAGATTTTTAATTTTAGTAAGTGGATAAAAATATGGCAAAAATAAAATTTGAGCTGTGGTCGAAAAACTGCCTCATGTTCAAATTAAACTTACAATTCAACTGTGAACTGTTATCACTTTTTTTCTTCTTATCTGTGTCAAGAATGTCACTAAGTATTACCCTTTGGCTTTATTATTCTAGTGTTGTTTTATTTAAGGCAATCACCAATAGGCCTAATATTAGTTACTATATTTTTGTGAAAGAGTTTTTTTCGTGTGAGAAAAATATAAACTGCAAAATTATGGCATATCCGTTTTCTATTAAATTAACTATAAATTTATGTCTTCATTACCTAAAATTACTAAAGTGATGGTAACAAATGTATGTTTTTATATATGGGTTTTGAATTTACTTGGGAAATATTGGGTTGGGGGGGTTAAGATAGTCCCAGACCCCCAATATAAAAAATAATGGGGATGGCTCAAGCTATCCCGACCCCCCTGTTCCATACTATTTATTTTTAAAATTCTAAACCTTATGATTTATGATAAATAAGCGTTCATATTTGTTGACTCAAGGTTAATACATATTTCCTTTTCTATGTAACTTGTGTCTACCGAGGAAAGAAATACAGCATAGTATAGATATTTCATATCTAACCTTTAGTCGGCTTATTTCAAATCTTTGTATTCTTTGTGATCAACATTCCTTAATTCATTTTTATTACAAAACTTCCTGGGATCCTGCGGACCATTTGATAGGCTGCCGTGGACCACACTTTGAGGAACACTTATGTAAAGCATCGCGATCACTTGCCATTGACGGGAAGATCGGTCGAGTTTGAAATTTCAGCCGGATACCCCATTAAATGAATGGTTCTCCATAAATGACTTATCACTTAGATACTCCTATGGCCCCTCCCCACAAATGGGGGAACTTTTATTTAAATTACCTTTCTCATTCCTACCTCATAAAAATAACTCTTGTGTTAAATCACATACACTATAATAAATCGAGCGTACTTAAATAGTATATAATATAATTAATTAATACTTAGATCATCGTTTAAACATATATTTAAAACTGTAGACTACTAACCCATCGATATAGTTATTTTACTACAATGATTTGCTAAGTTTAACACCAACGTTATTAGACTCTAAATTTGAGGTGATATTCAAAGGACGTGCCACGTTGTGTACACCCATATCAGCATGGAGGGATTATGGGAAAAACTACAGTAAAAATCACATGTGGAAAACTATCCTTACTGCACCATGCAAATCGAAGCTCAACCTCCCCCGGTAATCCTGTCGATTGCGAGGATGACGCACTAGACCTTGCTTTCACCTATGTGAGAGGAAGAAAGAGAATAGTAAAATAGGTTATCTTCTTCAGGTTCAACTGTCATGTACTAGAGTAGCTTGTAGTAGCAGGTAGATAGGCTGTTGGGCAGGTAGGCAAGTTGGTGAACAAGTATCTAAGTTGGTGGGAGGGTAGGTAGGTTGGTGGGAAGGTAGGTAGGTAGGTAATTAGGTAGGTGATTTGGTGCGGAGATATGTAGGTTGGTATGAAGGCAGCTAGGTTGGTGGTGAGGTAGGTGAGTTGGTGGGAAGATAGGTAGGTTGGTATGAAGGCAGCTAGGTTGGTGGTGAGGTATGTGAGTTGGTGCGAAGATAGGTAGATTGGTGTAACAGCAGGTAGGTTGATGGTAAGGTAGGTGAGTTGGTGGGAAGATAGGTAGGTTGGTATGAAGGCAGCTAGGCAGCTAGGTTGGTGGTGAGGTATGTGAGTTGGTGCGAAGATAGGTAGGTTGGTATGACAGCAGGTAGGTTGGTGGTAAGGTAGGTGAGTTGGTGGGAAGATAGTTATGTTGGTATGGCAGCAGATAGGTTGGTGGTAAGGTAGGTGAGTTGGTGTGAGGATAGTTAGGTTGGTATGGAGGCAGCTAGGTTGGTGGTGAGGTATGTGAGTTGGTGCGAAGTTAGGTAGGTTGGTATAAAGGCAGGTAGGTTGAGAAGATAGGTAGATTTGTGGTATGGTAGGTAAGTTGGTTAGTAGGAAGGTAGCCGGATTTTGGTTGGAAGAATAATAGAAAAAATTCAAACATATTTCATTGCAGCCAACAGTGACAACATTTAACTATTTAATTTGTGTTAATTTTTAGGTATTGATAATACCTATCAAAGTGACAGCTGCAGTAAAAATGACTTGATGTGTGAATATATTAAAATTGTTTTAGTAACTTTAGTGACTAACTTCAACTGTTCTTCCTACCTAAATCAAGGTAGGAAGGTAGGGAAGTAAGTTGTTTCGTAGGACGTTAAGTTTATTGGAAGGTATGTAGGTTTGTAGGGCGGTAATGGGAAGGTAGGTAGGTATAGCCTGAGTTTAGTAGGCAGAACCGTATACGGAAGTTACTGAAATAATTTTAATATATTCATACATCAAGTCATATTATCTGCAGCTATCACGTTTAATAAATATTATCAATACCTATAAAATAACAAAAATAATAGTATAATGTTATCATTGTTGGAAGCAAATAAATGTGTTTGAATCTTCTAAAATGTTCTTCCAACCAAAATAAAGCCACCGTATAGGTTGGTAGGATGCTAGGTAGTTTGGTAAGCAGGTGGATATGTAAATAGGTAGATATTTGTTGTCATCACAACCAAGTAACGAAACTTAGAGAATCTAAAATTAAAAATTTATTTGAAGTCTTCACATTTATTTTATAATCACAAATATTACTCTGCTTGGAGAATATAGCATAACCTAAATTGCCTATTTTAATATTTGAATATAATCCCTTTATGCAATGTGATAATTTTATGGAGACTGATACATTCTTTCAAGAACCAAATGGCTGATTTTTTTTTGTCACGACATACTTTTTTTTACTATATCCAGACAGTAGCAATATTTATAAATCCTACCCCTTTTTCCCCCTATAAGTTAATAGCTCATATCGTCCAATAATGACGCAGCAAAGATCTACATAATACAGAAAAATAAAAATTAAGGCAAGGTTTGAAAAAAATATATCCAAATTTAACAAAAAAATAACATTTCCTGGCTTAACTTGACCCTAAATCGGATAACAAGACCAAAATTAATATTGATTTCATCCTTTATATTAATAGATTGCTTGTGTATAGCCCGATAGATAGTAGGACGAAGTGATTTAAAATAATAATGATAGATAAATGAATGAAAAATGTTCACCAAAACCATAAAATCCCTTATTTACTTTTTGAAAGTATACTTTTATTAAAGGGAATTAACCATTTGAACAGTTATTGGTCGTCTTTAAAATGGATACGTCTATTTTAAATATTTACGTCTATGGTTTATATATAGCTATATATATTTATTGAATTAGGTTGTTTAAGTTGAATTGTTTAACTTAGTCTGTTAATAAACCAATCTAGTTTTAAATCCATATGCGTTAGCTGATACAGCAATATAAACATATTCTAAAATCAATAACCTTTATAAAATAGCCCCAGTCTCGTTGTGTTTAGAGATATTGACGGGGTTGTAGTACTGTAGTTGGATCGTGCCATGAGCCTAAGAAAGAATCATACACAACACTGCACTATGCAAGCACTGGTGAAATGACTGGCTTTTGGCCAGAACAGCCTCGTGGAAAACCGCATGCCAATTTGGCACCAACTGGACTGTACTTACCCTAGTGTCGTCATCGTCACGATGGTATACCAAAATGCTGCAGGAATGGAAGTGAAGTTGGTGTCATCCACATTTTTCTCGGCGTAGAACATTACAGTGGCGAAAATAATAATGGCCATAGCGAGGGAAAAAACGAGGAACCCGAGCTCTGAAGCGCACGATTTGAGTGTGTAACCCAAAATTCGAAGTCCTTGAGAGTGCCTCGAGAACTTAAAGATTCGGAACACTCGAAATACCCTAAGAGTGACAAAAGCACCGGAGACATCGTCATTGTCAGTGATCCCCAGACCAATATAATAGGGCAATATGGCGACCACGTCAATAATACTCATGACACTGCGGACGAACTTGCACCGATCTGGTGCTGCGAACAATCGCAGCAAGTACTCGGCCGTGAAAATCATGACACAGGCCGTGTCTAAACAGAAGAACACTATCTTGTAACGCTCCCCACAAGGCAACGTTCCAGCACGACCTGGCCTCAGCCCGCAAGGGACCGTCTCCACAACGTTAGCCATCACTGACACTGCTATGAAAAATCCTGTCACGTAGTAAAAGACCAGAGCAGCTGTTGATGTGTGAGGGTTTTCGAAGGCCCGCCACATTTTCTGTCGTATATTAGTAAGCTGTTGGAGGTTCTGATCCCCATTTTCGGACAGTTTATCGTCCATGAGTCTTTCAGCGTTCTCGCGCTTTCTATCACGGTAATCTTCATAACAACAGTCTCCGATCACGTCCGGAAGAATGCCAAAAAAGGCTAGCTCTTCGTCATAGCTGGTCAAGCACTCGTGTTTAGGATAATGAAGCTTTCCTGTCCTGTAGTAATTTAGAATGTGTCGAAATATGTCCGGGTCACGGTCGAAAAAGTACTCTTTACATTCTTCGTCGTAGAAGAACTCCCGTTCGTTGGAGCCTAGTAAAGTATCTGGATATTTTTCAAGCGTATTTCTCCAAGTCTCGAACCGTCGACCCGAAACGTTGATTAACAATTTCTCATCGTCCGCTTTCCGACGATCTTTGGGGATAGGGGGAGGGGGGAGCGGGTGCGTGGCGATGGGGACCCAGCCGATGGCCGCCGCCCGGGCGAAGGGCAGCCAAGCGGCGACCGAGGCCATGCTGTGTGGTGGAATGTTCTTTTAAGGGTTACCCCAACGACTCGAAGCAAGGCCACGAGCAAGCACACGCCACTAGCAGCTGGTGTTTCCCCGCCATCTCCACGCTGTTCCCATCCAGCGACTCATATTACTGCAACTCTACACACTACACTCACAACACAAGATCAGCACTACAGTTTAAACTGGAGCGCTCGTTATTACTGACGACCGAGCGCTGCGACCATCTTGTCACAGACTGCAGTCAGCTTTTCAACACACTCCAATTGATTTTTCGCATTCACTCTGTACTTCTAGTCGGCAGAACCACCTAGCGGCGCTGAGCTAACCAGCCTCTGTTGCCTGGCAACTGTGACGTCATGACAGCGGAGGTCAGGCAGAGCTTTGGTTTACAAAGTGAGACTATTTGAAACCACGAAGGACCTGTTCAACAAGACCAACAAAAGGTAAATATTGTTGTTATAAAGCCCTCTTCTTTCTTTGATAAAACAAATATTTGAGTAGATTAAATAGCACTCAAAAATCTGTAATATTTGCACATTCGAACGTAGGGCCTTGTTACATAAAATACAAAAATTTGTAAAAGAAAAATGCAAAATCTAGACAAACCACTAATCAATAAATGATAGTTGTTTGTGATCGCATGATAGCACACCTAAATACTTATGATTAAAAAAAAAATTCTTTCATCACTTCTGGATATGCCTATAAATTTATAAATAGTGTGAATGTCAGTACTACGCTCGCTAGACAAACCAAATTTGTATAAGACCATTTTCTTCTATAAACTAAAAATGTTCGTGATTAAACAGTCTGCTCCTTTATTAAGTTATTTCATAATTGGAGGCCCATTATATGGAGAAATTTAAACCAAAAAATCATGATTGTTTGACATAAATTAGAACGCTTGTAAATTTGAGCAAATATGACCAATTAATTTCAAACAATCTTCTAAGACACAAATTTTGATTTTTGTGTATCATGCATTCAAAATATTTTCACTCGCAATCTATATCTCTCTATTCTGAGAAGTATATAATGTTTACAAGAGAAAATTAATTAATATAGAACATGAAGTTACAAATTGTCAATTTTGGGGCATAACCTTGCAATTACTACAATTTTATTAAAATTAAAAAACTGGAACCAGTCAAAACGTACCTAAATTTTGTTCTATTTGATGTAAAGCTGGTATTTAAAATGGAAAAATCTGATGTGCTCGACTAGTTTTGACACAGAAGGTCAGAATTTGATTTGAGCCCCGACTGGGTGCTTTGAGATTGATTTTCCATATTTTCAGTTAAACCTATTTTTCATATGAATTATGGTGCATTTGTTCCAATTCCAACCTCTCAAGCTAAGCTTGTATTCTTGAGGTAGAGTGGAAGGGAATGCAAATTATTTTTACAGTTTTTATGGCAAAAAAATCTTTTTTTACAAATATCAATACAATATTGATTCAGTAGATAAGTTTAATTCAATTGTCTACACAATATCAACCATTCTTAAATATTTGTCATCAGCATAGTGGAATTTTAACAAAAGCTATCAAAATGAAGAGAAAAATTCCTATTTATATTCTGCGATACCCATGGATAGTGTACTAGAATTGTTGAGATTACTGTGTGTATAAAATTAAACAAACCCAATTTACTGAATAAATATTTTGGCCAAACTACGTTATAAAAATGGTAAAAAAAAAATACGGACACTAACCTTTGGAGACTGTTTGAAAACATGGGGAAAATATTGTTTGCAAACAACTAAACAAATACGGTTTCGCGTGCAGACTTCAATAATGGAACATTGTTTACCTTCCATAGATCAAGTGAGTAAAATAAGTTAAACCTTTTTTGTTTGCATACCCCCAAATATAATTTCTCTTCAACCTTGTACCCCCAAAGTTGTTAAAGCATAATGCACGCTATACATGTTCTGTAATCTACAGCTGAAATAAATTGCAAACAAAATAATGATAGATAATAAATAAATGTATACATGAGTACATGTAATTTTTTTTATTTTACGTACGCTCCCCCCAAGATATATTCGCGTACCCAAGATTTAATACCACTGGAGTAAAAGATGTTCGTCAAAGAGTATGTTGCTATGGACTATTCTAGAAGACAGAAGAAGGAAACGTTATTGGGTTTGTTCAGTGCTTCGAAATGGTTCCTACTATGCAAATAAGCTTCTGACAACTGATGCTCAAGGACGGCAGTAGCTTTAAAACTTCCTTCGCATGTCTCCTACAGATTTTGAAATTCTTCTCCAAATGGTTGGTCCCAGGATATTAAACAGCTGGCCTGGTCCATGTTGTTTGTTGTCGACAATGTTGGCAAACACGTAAACAATGTTTCTTGTAACCCATTTGAAATGGATGACAAGAAACTTGGTTTTCTGTTTGGTAAACACAGAGGAAGCACGAAAAAATGTTTGCAAACCCTTTCCGAAAACACTAAAAAAACATTTTAGGAATAATGTTTCAGGGAAAATGTTTCCAAGTGCGTATTAGGCCTTTATACAGCTATTTCCTTTTATAATCTTTTCCTATTCCGTGTATAAAACATGGGCCATTAAATAAAGTATACATGTGTGTGTATATGTATTTATATCTGACAAATGTCTCTTTCTCTCTCTCGCTATATATATATAGCGAGAGAGAGAGAGACATTTGTCGGAATATGATAGAATAATTATTTTTAAATTATTGCTCTACCTAGGACCTAAATTTTTTTAAATAAAATTTCTATTTCAGGTTTTCGTTTCTTACTGTCGCGTCTCTATCAAACCTTACCAGCTTCGGTGGCCGTATGGTCTTAGGCGTCACTCTCACAATAGACTGGACTGCCAATGATGGGAATATAGGGGTTTGAATACCGGGCTGGTGGTTTTTCATTCTCCCTCTACGCTAATACGGGTACATTTCCTATAAATTCCAATTTATTCATCCCTAACACATTAGCGTAATTAGTACATATGCATATAACCTGAACGGTTAGTAAGGCGTGGTGCTAAAATCATCTTTTACATGTCAGATATTGTTATGTATATATATTTAAATGGTGCGTTGCCTTTTGACAGGAAAACATTATCACACAATTTGTTCAACACTTGTGTAAATGGTCAATAAGAGGTTAGAATCGCATTCAAGGGTGTAGATAGTACATTTTTTAGGGGAGGGGGCATACGGACCCCTCCCCCTCCTCCCCTACCTTTTCTTTCAAACTTTTCATAGTTAGCAAATAATGTTTTGAGTAAGGAGTTATGTTGAGATTATGGGTGGGGAAAGGATAGTAAACCTACCTAAACAAACTACGAACTTCATATCTGACAGTTCTGTTATTTAAGGTGGTAGTTAAATGCCTTTCACTCTAACACTTTAAATTCTAGCCTGGTGAATGTTCAGAAAACTTGTATTCACTCATCTACCCTATGTGCCATCCACTACCTATTTCTCGGAAGGTAGTCGTCCTGTCACAATAGGCAACAATAACAACAAAAACCCTAATAAAAAATATCTCAAGCGCTGTTGCCACTTTGCAGACCATTCAGACATGAAAAAAGATAATGTTGAACATTGTATATATTTTATTTTCGGCGTTTAGAAATAGAAATAAATATATATAATCACGTCATGTTACTCCAATGAGGTAGGGATGAGGAAAGAAGCATTTTAGAGGTAGTTTACCTGCTTTTGCATGGAAGGAAAGTGGAAAATAATTAAGGAAGAATCCACTATCAGTAGACTTGACCAGAATTCGAACCCCTATCTCCCCGTCATCAGTAAGCAAGACTAACACGAGAGCGACGCCCTAGACTATCGGCCAATGAAACGAATGTTATTATTATTATTATTATTATTAGCACCGCGTCTTACTACCCGTTCGGGTTATACGCACTTACGCTAATGTGTAATGGTAGGGTGATTGTGAGATGAAATGGAGGACCTACAGTTTAACGTGGAATCCGAACCACGGTGGAGACCTGGCATTCCTCACATTCACAAGATGTCTTGTCAGAGGTGAAGGAAGGGTTTGGTAATCAGATAAATCTTTGCTGGGACCGGCCAATGAAACGAATGTTTCGAGGTTTGAAATGACACATTACACTAAACCAAATTGTACATCTTTGTTACATAAAATAAGCAAATTAATTAGTTAATTATTATTTTAGCACCGCGTCTTACAACCTATTCATTTATACCCCTATGTACTAATTACACTAATGGGTTAGGGGTTAGGAAGGCTTAATCTTGAGCAAATGCACCCACATCTGTGTGGAGGGAGAGTGGAAAAACATTTAATAAAAACCAACCCAAGATTAGCGCGTTGGATGACAAGGCCACCGAAGCAGGTAGTTAACCTGTTGAATAAGGGGTACTAGCCAAATGGGCAATAAAATGTGGTGATAAAAAAAAATTTAGAATACATACAACAAATAAATGAAAAAATTTGTACAAATACACAATATAGTTTCAACTTTTCTTTTGACATAACATGCGTTGAATAAATCAAAAGGAAGTTCCTTCAACAAAACCTGTTTAGGTAATCGAATGGTCTAGGTGTCACTCTCACAATAGACTATAGACTGGTGATGAGAAGATCAGGGTACGAATCCTGGTTGGATGTATTGAAATAGGGTTTTTCCTAAATGGTTTAACATCCCCACTCCTCACCCCCTAAGAAACTGCAGAAACTCTCTCTAAATTCAACCAACATCATACCCGCTTCAGTGACCGCATGGTCTAAGACGTCACTCACGTGTTAGACTAGGCTGCTAATGACAGTAAGATTGGGATTCGAATCCTGATTTGGTCTACCGAATTTTTTTCCTAAATGATTTCTCTCTCCCCTTATAAACCAAAGAGGTAGTAATATGTAGTTTCAAAAAACATATAAAAAATTACAATTCAGAGGAATCAAACAGAGGGATTTTGGCTTCATGTACCACTGATCTACTATCTGGTCATCCTGGCCCGTCTCGTATTTATAGAAATGTGTATTTTTATTTTGTTTTTAATAGGGAAAAGAACTGCGTGCTTATTTATGTGTCTCACTCATAACTTCCCAACTAATTTGTAGATATCGACCAAAATTTGATCACACATACATCCACCGGTTTTGTTTTTGATCTCCTTTAGGACTGCCTTGTTAGAGGCAAAAATATTCAAGGTAAAATAACGAATTATTTTGGGTAGGTTTAAAGCTATAAAAGTATCACAATTCTACTAATTGTACTGAATAAATGTAATGGGCCTTATTCTGACAAGCATATATTAAAACCTAATGTGTAGAAACTAGTCTAAAGTATAATGGAACATAATAAAAGAATGGTGGCAAAAATGAATAAACAATTGATTCAATTTTGACAAAACTTGGAAAGCATATACTACTCACATAGATCATATTTAATGTATTATGACATTTTTAAAATCAGTTTAGGTGTCCAAAATTTGTTAAAATAATAATTTTAACATATTTGATATTTCGGCCCAGCTCTATAAATACACATTCCCTTTAAAACAAATACTTTATTTTGATTTTTATCTTGTGGTGGCAAATTTTAATCATGCCAAGTGTATCCAAATTTGGCAAACATTTTAGAGGGGGAAAATAATCCTTCGGTCTGAACCTAATTACACTTTGTTGGTGACATAGTATTATCTTAGGACATAATTGATTATTTATTGTTGTAGCGTGTCAACCAAAAGGTTGAACAGCTACAAGAAAATATTTAATATTTTTGGGATTCTATGCGAGACAGAAATTAAATCAGCATATTTAATTTAATCTGTTTCTAAAGTTATTTCTTCTGATCTACGAAAGTTACCTATCGTCTAACCTCCTAACACGTGGTTGATCAAAAATATTGTCTTTTGATAATTACGGTGTTAAATATCAAAGAAGAAGGCTAATATTATTGTGTTTATGAACTAAAGACTTTAACACTTCGCTTTTCCTGGTGGATAATAATTCATAAACGGGCGTTCTACGGCCACGTGGTGTACACACACGAAAAATGTTAAAAAAGATGTCTATATCCTTACTTCTCATAAAAACACCAGTGGATATTAAATAAGTAAATTAATACTGATATATTATGCTATAATATATTTATGAACAAGCTCACCCCAACCAGATGTCTGAAGATATTATTCTTTTAAAAAAACACGAGGTTCTCAAGCATGGCTGACCCATCACGTGCGCTCAGCTGGTCAAAAGAGCGAGAGGTGAAGAGTCGACTCCTGGACCTGTTGCGCACGCAGCGATACTGGTGGTCATTTGAAGAACCTTTAATAATGTTCTTTTGTTTTCCTTTTCTCCCCACGTTTATTCTCCTTTATTTCTGTCTGGTTCTTACATTTTTATTTTCCATTTCTTTTTCGTCCTGTCCTAGCCAGGTTTGGTATATATATGGGCCGTCCAGAGATAGCAATTCGTAGAATAATTCCACAACGAGTCGAGACTACAAGGAGTATTCGCCGCCCGGCGCCGACACTATAGACCATGGAGACTGCGGCGTCAGATTCGTAGAATAATTTCACTGCTAGTCGAGACAACAAGAAATATTCGGCGCCGACACTATAGACCATGGAGACTGCGGCGTCAGATTCGTAGAAAAGTTCCACCGTGAGTCAAGACTACAAGGAGTATTCGCCGCCCGGCGCCGACACAAAGGACCATGGCAACTGCGGCGTCAGATTCGCTACCTTCAGCCGTGACAACGGGATAAGGGGTCGCCCTACTCAATTCACCGTGGACATGGACGACACGTTCAGCTGTACTGGTATCCTGTCGTCGTGGCCAAGTCCTTGTTACTTGGACTTTTGTAAAGTAATGTAAACTATGCATCCTTCTTCAAAGGAAAATTATGTCTTTAATATTAAGAGAAGCCTCGTTTGGTTTCTAGAAGAATAGTTTTTGTTTTGGTTTACTAAATTGGTATGTCTAACTTGAGCATAGATGTTTGCTAAGATTATTTATGTGTCACATGGCACTGTTCTTACATTAAAGCCTCTGGCTAAGAATGTTAGTGTTGAGACTTAGTCTGAGTCACGAGTTCGTTACTCCTTCGTTCCGAATTTAGTCATGACGTCCTAAACGTCATGAACATTAGTTTTTTATATTGGGGGCTACTACCAGGATGTCTGTTTGCTTTAAAAACAAGTTTAGGACTTTATGTAAATGTTGTTGAAAACTGTGAACTAGCTGGGTATTGGCTTGATGGCGCTACCCAAGGAAATTGCCTTAGATTCATTGTGGGGTCCGCGCTAATTATTCTATTTTTATATTAGCCTATGATTAGGTTTTGATTTAGCATAGATATTTTTAGTTATCAATGTACTATATTATGCTGGCAGTACCATAGGGGAATAAGACCAGCAGTAGTACTTTTGTGACACCTGTTTCATAGCCTCCAATCAGCTGGAGTTATCAGCTGTGGATTCATCATGGTTTATGGATACCTATTAATAACAAAATCTACCAAGTGAGACTGTGTAAATGTTACATTCTTTATTTGCTCTTTGCTATTTGTTCAATCTTGTGAAACCTGTATTTATTACAATTTATCTTTTGTTTACTATAATAAATATATTTGTTTAAAATGAAACTCTGTTTATTATATATATATTATATGAACCCAGTAGGGAATATTGGTTCATTGTTATGTCCACAAGTCCAAATTTTTAATCAAACGAAGTGTTATGTGATAGCCTTTTTTTAATAATCAGTTTCGTCTCATTTTAACCAAATCATGCAATTCATCTCGGAATCAAAAATATATACCTACCTTTGTAACTTGCGTACAATGCCATATTTATAATCACTGAATTTGAGCATTTTTAAAAACAGTTCTTTATTAAAAAAATTATATCACTCACAATGGTTACATTATTTTTGTAACCTATATTTACTGAGTCACCATTGACCAACCTAATGTGTTAGTTAGCCAATTTTAATTAAGCTTTGTATACGCATATTAAAACAATAATAATAGTAATATTACTCTTTTTTTTACTATTACTATCAAGGGTTCTGTCTTACGACAGGTACATTCCTTTTGTCAGTGAACTTAGCCCTCCAATGCGCCCTGCCCTGTCCTCTGCCTACTCTTTCAGCTCCTAGAATTTTCTTCCTCCCAAGTCATCCAAAATTTGAATCCTCCTCCTTCCTAAGCTCCTTTTTCCCTCAACCTTACCTTATATGATGATGTGTAAAAGAAAGTTCCTCCTTAGGATGTGTCCGATCCAGTTTGCTTTGTTCCAAAAAACACACCCAAAATGGTTCTCATCTCACTCACTCTTCTTAAGACTTCTTTATTCGCCACCCTGTCTGTCCCTTCTCATCTTTTAAATTCTTCTCCAGCACTACATTTTAGATCTCTTCAAGTATTTCTTTTCCACCTTCTTGAGAGTCCAATACATGTATAAAACTTTAAATATATTAATAACACATTCAAATAGTTTTCCTGAAATTCATATTTTGAGCAATAATGTCCAATACATAGAAGAGTGAGTTGATTGAATTTCACTCAAGCATTGTATAGCTTACATTATATATAATAAATCCTGTATATTAGTAAACGATATGATTTTGTCCCTCCTGTCCATAATAACTGGTCCAATACTGTAAGAGGCATATTATAAATCTTTCAACTTAAATAATACTTCAACAATTCCTTGAAGATGAAGAAAATATAATATAATAGTAACTATTGGTTTTATCATAGATTTTTAGGCTTAGCCTAGTAACATGTGATTTAAAGAATTTCTACAAATTTATTTTATTATATTATTTATACTACTCATACGAATAAAAATATGTGCGCAACTGAACTACTTGGAAGGACTTAGTAAGAAGTCTCATTTTTCAACCGAAATACTACTGAATAGTAGGATACTAGAAGGAAAAAAGGACTTTCATAAGGCCCTTTCTATCAAAATCAGTCAACTCTCTCTCTCTATAGGAATTTGCAAACCTAATTACTGTATATCTTATTGTAATATTCTATAAATTTTTTTACATATTTAAATTTATCTAGCTCACCCACAAATTATACAATTATAACACCTTTTGATAGTACTTAGTATTTACACTAATGGATGCTTTAATTGTTTTTTCTTTCGCAAAATAATGGCGCGTTGCACTTCTATTATAGATTAGGATCCAAATATTTAAGTTTTCTTGGAACGCTTCAAAGAACAATTTCTGGCAACAGGCACTCCTAAAATAACTTTTTTACTTTTGGAACAATTAATTGACTCCATCGGCATCTTTCTTTATTTATTCTATGAAAAGAGGTGTTTTATCATCAATGAAGATGACTAGATAGCATTTATCCAGCTAATCTGTATGTAGTTGACCTTGAACCTCAAATACACTAATTTAAATCTGGTGATAAAGTTTTCATTAGATGTGGAAAAATAGTTTTTGTAAATTACTTATACATTGGCAGCTATTTAAAGAAAAGGAATTGTGATATTGAAAAAATTGTTATCAATGTGTTAGGAATGAGGAAGGTTGGATTTAGAGGAAGTGTACCCGCAGTTGCATATAGGGAGAGTGGAAAGCCATTTAGGGAAAAGTACCCTCACTACACACGACAGGGATTGTGCCCCAATCTCCTCACCATCGGTATTCTAGTCTATTGCGAGAGTGATACCTTATACCAGTGGCTCCCAAACTTTCTAGACTCGCGAACCCCTTTCACAAACATCTTAGTTGCTCGAACCCCCTGATAAATATCCATAGCCACGCACTTAATTCTATCCCTAATTTTTATAAACTGTATTTATTAATTGCAATCATAAGGTTTAATACCTTATATTAACCTACTGTAGAACTGTGAGATACACCACCAAAAATAATGCATGCATATTGAAACTATGCAAGTACAAATTCAAATAATTATACATTTATTAAAAAAATTAAAACTGAAATTAAATAAGCAAAATAGTATCATTTTCTTATCTTTATTGTCACAATATTATCACATTTCAAATGTTTTTTTTAAGTGGTACTGGAAATTGCTGCTTTGACATATTGGTGGGGGTGTAGAAAAAGTAAGCGTAGTTTTCTGAAGAGATAATGAACAGAAACATCATTAAGTTATATAAAATAATTTTGTAGATATGACTCACAAAATTTCACAAACTGTTCATTAAAAATCCTCCATTACAGACATATTTTGGCGGACCCCTTGGAAGATTTTGCGAACCACAGTTTGGGAACCAATACCTTAGACCATGCAGCCACCATATAATGCACCCGAAAAGTTTTTGAAATTTGTGCTGGAGGTGTTCTAGTCAAGACCTTACCAAACAAATTTTGTGTTTAGGGGTAGAGGTATGAATGTTGAATACCTCTAGAAGAGTGGTTCTCAACCTTTTTCAGCTGACACTCCCTTTGGTAGGTAATCAAATTCAATCCCCCTACATTTTANCCCCCCCCATGGTAGTTAGTCATACATATTAATTCTTTTCAGAATACACCACTGTTGAATTGGTTCACGCTTTGTCGAGGTTTGAATCTCATCCGGATGCACTTGGAATTAGTTTTCAACGAAAGACTTAATTTTGTGGTCTTCTCATCCAATATCCACACTGATGTGGATGCAATTGCTTTACACTATCTTAACCACCTTCAAGGCTTAGGTTATGTCGTAATAAAATCTTGAGTTGAACATAAATAGCTTCCTGGTTACAACGCGATTTTGCAGGGTAAAAGATATGACCCGCAATATAATCTATTACTTAATTATTATTTTCTAACATTTTGTAAGTTATGCTAGCAGCGTCACTCTCCCAAACATGAGATTGTTACAGCAAACTAAGTCAGAAACCAACTGTCAAGTGGTGAGTAACCAAAAAGGATCTAAAACGTAACTTCACAGTTTTTATCATTTTAATAGCTTACAATTATATTTGAATTTCGGACCTTCCTTTAATCATTATACTCACTTATTCTAAACCGCCACTGTGGTCTAGTGGTCAAGGTT
Source organism: Timema californicum (assembly GCA_902141385.1). Classification (NCBI taxonomy): domain Eukaryota; kingdom Metazoa; phylum Arthropoda; class Insecta; order Phasmatodea; family Timematidae; genus Timema; species Timema californicum. The sequence goes on along the minus strand of CABFOW010002601.1, from coordinate 28,831 downwards.
CCTGGCTACATATCCAGAGGTCCTGGGTTCGATTTCAGAAGCTTCCATAATTGATTTGTAAGGCAGCAAGTTTGAAACTGGGTCAAACTCAGCCTTGTGAGAACAACATATGAGAAGCTAATTGAATAAAGAAGTAGCAGCTCTGGTTTGGCCTCCTGATAATAACGACACATTGTGCTGACAACATGACACCCTCTATCTGCAAATGCTGACACTATCTTCACTAACAACGGCGTTCGCATGGTATGGTATTACTCACTTGCGGGTGTAAATCATGGAATTTCTTACTAACTATATTGCATTAGGAACTCGAATGTTCATTGCCACACTTACAAAAGAGTGCCACCTTCACCATCTTGAGCTAATTCTATCTAATCCAACTCATTAAACCTTATCCCTATCCAGTCCACACCATTACACCTTATCTCTATCTTGAGCTAGTTCTACCCAGTTCACCTCATTACTCTCTATCCCTATCTTGAGCTAGTTCTATCTAGTCAACTGAATACACCCTGTTCCTAAATCGAGCTAGTTTTATCTAGTCCACCTGAAGACACACTATCTCTATCTTGAGCTAGTTCTATCTATTTCACCTCATTACACCCTATCCCAGGCTAGTTCTATCCAGAACACCTCATTACTCTCTATCCCTATCTTGAGCCAGTACTGTCCATTTCACCTCACTACACCCTATTCCTATCTTGAGCTAGTTCTATTCAACCAACTTCATTACACCCTATCTCTTTCAAGTCCATTCTAATGTTATCCTCCCATCTGAGTCTAGGTCTTCATTATAATCACTTTAAAACATTAACATAAAGCTAAACCCTCAACAAGTATTGTGAGCCCCTTTCCCTGAAACCTACCACGACACCGAATGGTATTGTGACTCCAAGATGGAAACCGTTGGTCCCAGGTTTCAGTCTTGCAATAGACTGAATTGCCTGTGATGAGGAGGTGGAGGTTATAATCCCAGATGGATGTGCTCTTCCTGCTAATGTGCATGTGTGCTCCGGATCTCACTACTTTTCCGGGATATCCGTATATCGACACTAATAAGATAGGGATGAGGAAGGTACAAATTACAATAAATTTACTCACATTTGCGTAGAGGGAATGTGATAAGCCATTTAAGAAGAAACACCTTAATACACCAAACTTGGATTCAAAGCTTTACCTCCCCAACACGAGCAAACCAAACCAGTTGATACTGACATCTTATTCCATGTGTCTACTAACCTTGGTGCACTTCCTATAAACTACCTTCCTGATCATATGATGAGCTAGAATAAAGTATTCAAATATATTTTTTGGCAAAACTTGAACACACTTTTTGACTCTGTTAATATATAACACAGGAGTAGAAATTATTATTAATTGTGTAGACTACTTATTAAGTACAATGCAAGCATTAAACCCTGGTTTGTATTAATTATATCAAACGTATCTTCTTTGGAAATGTATGATACATTCCACCCAGTTAGTATGCTTCACAGATACCATATTATTGTTCATTAATCAAGCGCAAACAGTTTATCTTGTAACTAACTAGTTTTGTTGAAATGAGATGTAAATTATATTGGTGTCATTTAGCATTTTTACCGCTACTTGAGAAATACCATCTGTTGTAAATTACTTTGATGACTACTATATGGTGTGTATAACGCGAATGGGTAATAAGACGCGGTGCTACTAATAATAATTACTATATACTATTAAGTCATGTTTTGATGGTTGCTGTGTAAGCTCAGTAAGTCATTCTGCCTATATTATCTATAACAACGGTTCCAAATTATTTTTAATGGTGCACCATCCTAACAATTTCTGTAATTTGGAGTACCACCATGATGATGTTGAATATTGACTATTTCGGTACATTTTAATGGTTCCCATGGATAAAAAAAAAGAAGCATAGACTGTGTGGCTGCACCAGCTGTCTGAGCTTAAATCAGTGTTGCCACCCCTCCAATCTCTGCTTACATTTGTTTTACTTTTGGCTAGACTGGGTCCAAATATATTTATAGGATTTTATGAGGCCCTAATCTTTTTCCAACTTTAATTTGCTTGTTTTGTTTGGCTTCTCACGGCATTACACCGGGAATAACTGTACGTACCCCTGGTGGTACGTGTACCACAGTTAAGAAACCGCTGGTATAGAATATTAAAGACTTTCAAAATAATTCAATTCCGTTCTCAGAAGAAGGGGGGGAAAAAAAAGAGGTGAAAATATCAGCGGATTGATCCTGCAAAAACCAAGGTAGGTATCAGTGCATCATTAAATTACGTCATCGGCAGGGACACTGAAATTTCGCAAGATGTGTTTTTACAAAGTTTTACATAGATCATTTAAAGAGATATCAAAACATAATATTTAAAGTTAATTATTGCGCTTTCAAATTAATATGTTGGGGAACTAAATCAAAAACAAAATCAAATATGTTCATGACATTGACTACTTGACTTTTTAAATGTGAATTATTATTGCGTTTTACTACTCGTTCGGGTTATACACACATACACTAATGTGTAATGGTAGGGTGATTGTCCTGTCTTTAGTGAGAGTGATGTCTTAAGGAGGAGATTCCTAAGAACTGTTGACCGTCATGACCGGCAGTTGCAGTCCTGTGATTTGCTAATCACGATCCAGAAGCACCGTTCACAGTCTTTCATCATGCTAATGTCATGTAGAAATACTTGATAATAGCTCTTCTTCTTGAAAACGATAATGAATAATAATTATTATTATATACATTCAACTCAGGTTTTAGTGAACATTCGGCTAAAGTGAACTTAATTAATTGGTCTCAACCCACATACGTTTCAATGTGTGTTAAAAAATGTGTTTATAATGAACTCTCAACTTCGGTTGAAGTGCACAGACAAATTGTAGCTTTCAATAATAAATTTCATTTTAATATCATAATTCTTTAAAAACATAGCTTTTTTTGTTGTTTAAACTGGAAGACACCGATTCTCTACCCGAGTTATTGTTTAGGTAGCACAAAGCTTGATTGAAAGTTTGGAATGTGGAGGGGGACAGGGTAAGGGTTGAGCTTAAACAGTCACTATACTCAATGACCTGGCTTAAGTTTTAATAGCTATGTCTGCTGCAAGTAAAGGAAGACAGTCTTCTGAATTGTATTAATACGAGAGAAGTTACAGGACAGTAAATGACAGTCTGTGGCCATTTAGTAATTGTTTTCACTAAGCCCTTTCTTCGAGAGGGTGTAAGCAACTCAAAAAATTAGGCTCTTCTACTCAGTTTAGTTTTTTAAATGCATGAATAGTGTGGAATTAAGTGTGGAAAAAGCACAGATTCTAAAGAAGGATCTGAAAAAAATATTAACTAAAATTGAATACAATAAACAGCATTTTTTTAAATATTAATTAATAGATTTAAATAAAGACTGATTGTATTTGAACTCTTATTTTGTTTGTCACCCACCCACTACTTTCCGATTTTTTTAAAAAGCAGTTTTAATAAATTTTGGACAAAGTGAACAAAATATCTGAGTCCGTAGAGGTTCATTATAACCAGAGTTGACAGTATATATTTTTAGCACCACATCTTTCTACCTTTTCAGGTTATATGCATATGTACTATTTACTTTAATGAGTTATGGATGAGAAAGGTTGAATTTAAAGAAACTGTACCTGCATTTGCATGCATTGAGAGTGGAAAGCCACTTTGGAAAACTGCCCTCAGTACACCTGACCTGGATTCGAACACCGATCTCCCTGCCATTGGCAGTCTAGTCTAACATGAAAGTGATGCCTTGGACCAGGGATGGCCAGATTTTTCTGACCAGTGTGCCACTTAAGGACTAGCTAAATTTTGAACTAGTGCCACCTCTTATTTACGTTTTTACTTTGTCATGTCAAGGGAAAGTATTGTGATTGTGAAAAAAACTTATGTTGAGATTCTGACAAATTTTTTGGTTTTATGTGAACATGAACCCAAAAAAGTGGATTTTAAAATTCTGTCTGTTTGTCCCTGGACAAAGATTCAAAATGAGTTTATGGATTTTTTTCAAACTTGATATTTAGCTATTATAACGCTGTGTCACAATTTTTTTTTTAATCTAGCCCTTCGATCAAGGATAGTTTAATGATGAGTAATTTTTTTTAAATGGCTTCAATGATTTAGTTTAAAATACATATATAGAATTTGTTTGACATGGCAAATAGCAATATATAATTGGTTTTTGGGCAAACATTTGTTGAAGGGTAGTTTACTGATGAATTATTTTTCAAAAACTTGAAATATTTTACAAATGGTTTTAACGATGTGATTCCAAATGGGTATCTTGGTAGTGTTTGACATAACAGTTAACACTGTTTACTTAGTTTTGGGTAAAAATTCGATAAAGGTTCTTTTACTGAGAAGTGATTTTTGAAAATTTGAATTATTTTTAAAATGGCTATAATGATTTTGCTTAAAATGTACCATTTATTTAAGCAGTATTTAAAAATCAAAACATGTTGAATATTATGCAACAATGAACAACTCAAAGTTGTAAATATTTTAATGCCTAAATTTTATAGACGTAAAATTTATTATACACTATACTATCACAAAATGGCGGATTGTGAGTAACTGGTCACATTTCGCTTGTGCTTTTAATCTTTATTAAAGCAGGTGTTGAGTGCATTTTAATACCCTAAACACATTTAAAGTCTAATATAATTGATTCTAAATTGATTATTTTTTTCTGTTTGTGAATGTGTTTTTGTTTACTATTGAAGAATTAATTGAAAACGTTGTAATACTATTGATTAATTGCGCCACACTTTGGGCGTCAATTGTAAACACTTTCGATTAATGGCGCCGCGCTTTGGGCGTCAATTGTAACACTATGGAATCAATCACCTCGCTTTGGGCGTCGATTGAAACACTACGGATTAATTCCCTGATATAAGAATGCTGTGATGATGTATTGGTTGTTTATAGCTCCGTGATCGAGCACCTATCAACACTGTACAGAAAAGATACCATTTAACCAGCTGTCTATAGCTCCGTGTTCAAGCACTAATTAAATCGGTATATTAATAAAATTGAAGAAAGAGAACTGTTGATGGCTGTTTATTATTATTATTATTAGCACCGCGTCTTACTACCCGTTCGGGTTATACGCACTTACGCTAATGTGTAATGGTAGGGTGATTGTGAGATGAAATGAAGGACCTACAGTTTAACGTGGAATCCGAACCACGGTGGAGACCTGGCATTCCTCACATTCACAAGATGTCTTGTCAGAGGTGAAGGAAGGGTTTGGTAATCAGATAAATCTTTGCCGGGACCGGGGATTGAACCCCGGCCGCCAGCATAGAAGTCTGACACCTTACCCCTAGACCACCAGGTCACCCCGGCTGTTTATTCACACAAGGTTTATTTAGATGAAACCTGTTAATTACGTATACATATTTCAATTAAATGTTTTATATCACTGCACACTTGTGATATTGATGTGACTTATTTTATAATGTATTAGACTGTGACTGACTTGTACGTGAGCAGGATCTCGGTGTAGATGTTTGGATCCTGGAGATGCCTTAAACATATGCACAATAGTTTATATATGACATACCCCTTGGCTTTTTCTCCCCTCATCAACAGTGTAAAATCTAACTAATAGAAAGAGTCCTGGCGACAGGTTTTGTGAAGGCTAGCTTCTTATAGGTATAGAGAAATGGTGTCTTCTGCCAAATACTATGAAGTCGTTCCTTTTAACAGGAAACAATGCAGTTGTTCTTTTAACAGGAAAGATGGTATAAAAAATATATTTTAATGGTAAAATCCTTTTCACATTGTTTCTGAGAAGCGCGTGTTTCTTCATGGATGAATCTTAGAAGGATACTCTACATATATTACTTTTAAATAAAAATTACCTTCATCCATGACTTTTTACATAATTTATAATAATCCAAACCAATATCATTACAACGTTTTGTTTTGTTCACCGATACAAAATGGCCAAGAAGACAAGCTTTGACAGCATCGAATTTCTAACTTATTGCAAGAGCAGGTCAAAGAAGCACTACAGTCGAAATATGTATTAAATAATCTAGTGGCTACTATCAATTAATCGGTGACCCATGCAGTATTGAGAGAACTGAAAGATCTACTTGATTTTAACATGGATGAAATCAAGAAGCTGAGAGAAGAAATTAAGAAACGAGATGCTGGTCATAATCAGCTAAAGCATGAACCTGTCCTTTCGAAGGATGAATTAGAACAATACCAAAGACGATCCAACCTGAGATTTTTTGGTATTGTTGGAAACACCTCAGAGAACATGAACTCTTTGGTTTTGGATGTGATTAAGAATAAACTCAATCTACCGCATGTGACTGTTGATGATATCAACCGTAGTCACAGAGTAGGCAAAATTTCAGGAAGCAAACCCAGGCTTATCATTGTGAAGTTTGTTTCATACAGGAAACGAAGTAAGGTCTTTCGTGTGAAATGACAACTTGCTGGGCCAGTAATAACTTTAAGGGAAGACCTAACTGCTGAGCGTATGATCTTACTACAAGCAGCTATAGAGAAATTTGGTTTTAAAAACGTATGGACTTTAGATTAGATGGACACATTGTTGTCAAGACTGAAACACATTTCACATAAACTGCATGGAAGAGCTACCCAAGGCACACTGAATGATCTGAAAATAAAATAAAATAAAAAAGAGAAGTAATAAATTGTATTTTTAATCTTTTAATTATGTAAATTTCATCATTTTTATTTGTTTTTAGTGTGGTACTTGATTGTTTTGTGTTTTACTCATAATTATTAATTTACTAAGTTCAAAAATTAATTTTGTAAAATTTTTTTCTCATGGCTTCATTTGTTTTAATGTGGTATTTGATATATCATTGTGTTTGTTGATTATTGTTATTAATTTACTAAGTTCTAAGATGTGTGTATTGGGATGTGTATGTGTGCTAACAAGTTCAACTCAAGTCTCAAGATCTAAGGTAATGGTTAAGTTTAATTATTTTTATATTTTTGTATGTGCGCAGATAATATTTTACAAGGGTGAGATAGCCTAACTACAATATGTTTTAGTGAGCTATGTTCCATGTCAGTTGGTGACCTTGACCAATCGCTCCCTTCTCTCTCTTCCTCTACAACACCTTCAACAGTTATGATGCTTCAAAATGTACTCGGAAGCCAGCTGCTATGGCTGCAGGTGGCCCACGTAAATCCACAGTCTTTACTAAGCCATTTCCACGAATTCAACAGCTTATTTTCTTCTCTGTTCCTTCATGCTATTATTGTTTCTGTTCCTTCTAGCTTAAAACACCTGAGTGTTTGTCAACTCATTGAAAATGACAGAACCATGAAGGGCGGTGGAGGTGTGTGTATGTAAATCAGAGATGATATTAAATATAAAGAACTATCTGCATCACAGAGTCCGTACGCAGCGCAACCTGAATATATTAATGTTGAAATAAACAATTCACAACAAAGGCTTATATTATCTGTAGTGTACCGGCCACCTCGAGTTGGTCAATTTATTGGACATATAATTGTAATGGGTGATTTTAACGTGGACTTACTTAGTAGCAACAATGAAACCTCGCAATTACTGACTTTATTTTCTTCATACAATATGACGCCATGTCACTAAGACACCACACATCATACCGCAACCTCGCATACATGGATTGATCATATATATACTTCAAACTCTAATAAAGTGATCTTTTCTGAACAAGTCACGGTCCTCGGAATCTCGCATCATGATCTTGTTTACCTATCCTACTCAATGTGTATGGCTAAAATTGCACCTAAGGTAATTCACATATCATGACATTAAATCCATTTATACAGAAAAACTTAATGCTGATGCTCAATCTATGCCTTGGTACCTGGTCAACACCAAGTTAAACGTTGATGACAGGTTACATATTTTTAATTATATGATCCTTGAATTGTAAGATAAACATGCACCAGTAAAAACTTGACATGTTAGTGGACCACCTGCGCCTTGGATGACTAAAGACATTAGGTTATTGATGAGGAGACGTGACCAAGCATATGAGAAATTTAAATGAGAATCAAAAATCAAGCCACTTACAATCAACATAAATTTTGAGGAGTATAAACGTCTGCGTGATAAATGTACCCAGGCCATTAGAAAGCTCTCTCCCTCTCTAATACTATCCAAGCACCCAAAAAACTATGGAGGGAATTGCGGAGGATGGGAGTGGGACATACACTACCCAAAAACACTCATATGCACATCAGTCCCAATAAACTCAATGAAGAGTTTCTTCACATTCCTAATTTAACTAACAAGCTAGCTAGAATACAGAATATAAACGATGTTTATGCCTCCAATGCAAGTAATAATAATAGTGACTATAATGATGACAGTACTTTTTACTTTGCCCATTTGACTCATCATGAGGTATACAAATCAATAATGAGAATAAAATCGAAAACACAAGGTATAGACAAAATTTCAATATTGTTAGTACAAACAATTTTAAGAAATGTTATATCAACAATAACTGACTTATTCAACTTCTCACTCATGACCGGACAGTATCCCACACTTTGGAAACTTGCACTTACTATGCCAGTATCTAAAAAGGACTAGCAAAAGATGTACATGACTTTAGACCTGTAAGTATACTTCAGTCCCTTTCTAAGGCACTATAATTCCTAGTACATCAACAAATTTACCGACACATTAACAAACACAATTTGTTAACTGCCTATCAATAAGGATTTAGATCACATCATAATACATGTACCGCGTTGATAAATGTCACAGACGACATCAGAATAGCCATGGATAAGTGCGAGTTAACACTTCTTATATTATTAGATTTTTCAAAAGCTTTTAATACCGTGGATTTTAATATTCTAGTAGCAAAATTGCATGTATTATTTAATTTCTCTCCAGGCAGTTTACAGTGGATGCGATCATATTTGCAGTCACCAGCAAAGTGTTATGATAGGCAACACATTCTCAACATGGCGCCCAGTTGAAGCTGGTGTTCCACAGGGCTCAGTTTTACGGCCATTGCTTTTTTCTCTATATGTGAACGATATCACTTCTTCAATGTCATACTGTAAATATCACACGTATGCAGACGACCCTCAAATATATATTTCGACTGACCGTTCTTCAATAAATACAGCCATACAACGAATGAATATTGACCTAGCCGCAATAAATGCTTGGTCTGAAAAAAATTGACTTAAATTGAACCCTGATAAAACTCAAGCCATTCTTATAGGAACAAGCAGATTACTACTGAATGTGGACTGTTCCCTGCTGACTGACATACAATTAGGCGTATCCACAGTACAACTGATCAACAATTACTAAAAACCTTGGTGTGATTATTGATGAAAATCTTAATTGGACAGATCAAGTAACTTTGATTTGCAAGAAAGTGTATACTTGCTTACATTCACTGAGAAGACTAAATAATTTTTTCCCAGAAAATGTACGAATTATCCCTGTCCAGAGCTTAATCATGCCACACGTTGACTACTGTGACATAGTATATAATGACTTAAGAGATGATCTAGCAGAACGACTACAACGACCACAAAACACATGCGTTCGATACATATTTAACTTTAAAATGGCATGACCATATTTCTAAGTATTTTAATAAACTGGGTTGGTTAAGAATAAATCAAAGGCGAAGGCTACATTTATTACTATTGCTTCACAAAATATTATCAACATCTCAGCCTCAATACATATCCTCACGGTTCCTATTTCTGAAAAATAAACACAGCCGAGCTACTAGATCAGAATCCACTTTACAGATGTCTATCCCCATACATAGATCTCAAACATATGCTCGTTCTTTCACTGTCCTGGCATCACAGGCTTAGAACAAACTAGATAAGTCTACTTGTCATCTAACATCTAGACTCCCCTTCAAGTACGCGGTTAAGCAATTTATCTTGTTTAATAAGCTAAACTGAGTTCTTGAAACTACTTGAGCTTTAAATGAGTGTGCGAATGTTTTTCTACTTATTTGAATATTTCTTTATTAAATTGTATTTCAATAAATGTAATAGTGTATGTTGTATTCAACACTGGTTAAGTGGGAGAGAAGGCTAATGCCTTAACTTCGCCATATAAATAAAGGCTATTATATATATGTGTGTGTTAAATTAAAAAAATTACATAATTTTTTCCATAATAGCTTGTAATGTGTTGATGTAGTTTGCTAGCCAAGATATTTATGTTCGGTTCATAACTGTCTTCACTAAGCTTATTGTGACATGTGAATGACAAGGCTATCAAAATATTTACTTTAAAATGTAATAGAAATTTGTTAAAATTTATCCAGACAGTTACGAGTCTGTTAGTGACAAGGAATTCAACAAGTCTACTACGCCAAAGTAAATGGTTGTGACGACGGGGAATTCAACTAGTCTTTTACACCAAAGTAAATGTTTGTGATGACAAGGAATTCAACTCATCTATCACACCAAAGTAAATAGTGGCAACCTCTCAGTGTCCAAAGCTTTTTACCTTCATGCATTAGTTACAAAATATTTTTAACTGTCACTTATTATAATTATCAAAAAATATTTATTAGAATCATGTTGTCCCTTAATTGACCGAGCATGGCGAGGTTCCGTTTTAACTTGACCATTTGGCATTTCATCTGTCTATTTGGATAGGACATTCTTTGAACTAAACCAAACAACATAAGCCAACGTAAGCACAAGTATTTTCAATCTTATTATCTGTTTCAAGATGAAGGCTGCCCAAAAAGCTGTCTGTTGTTCCACGATAAATGCCAAATGTGTGGTTCAATTTTAACCAAATTTGGCAGGGACGTTCTTTGAGCCTAAGTCAAACGATGTATGTACCTACATAGTTTTTTAATCTGGCTATCTGTTTAAATATGACAGCTTCTCAAAATGCTTTTCATTCAATAGCTCATCTCAAGTGATTTTAATTTAAAATTATAAGCATTTGATTGAGTACTTAAGAGAATATTTTTTTAATGTGGATATATATTGCAAGACAAACATCTTAAAACACATGAACAATGGTTATTTTCTAAGAATATAATGTACTACTGAATATGTTATTAATTTATTTTATATATAACTTGATCACCAAGGAAAAATATCTACTTCAAATCTAATGAGAAATTATAGGTAGAAACATGAACAAGGTGAGGTTATTGTATATGCTGAAAGTGATATTATTTACTAAAATATGATTCAAATTAGTACTCATTAAAAAAACTAGGATATGACTGTCAACATTTTTCATTCATATTGTGTAGTTAACTATGTACATGTTCGGAGAAAAATCAAATATAAATACGTACAAAACATCTTACGCTTAGTAATGTCAAATTTAATATCTCAATATCTTTACCTTCCAGTTTTACAAATAGCAATATTGAAATAATGGATTATCAATTTATGTTTAGAACAAACAGTAATAACATCGAAACATGTAATAGAAGACCATTAAATAAAGAGAAGGGAATAAAAATAAAGAAGATATAATTTTACCAAACATGACCATCTGTAGCAAGGGTCATATATATTATTGGACCTAGCATGAAAGCTTTTAAAAGCTGAAAATGAAGAATCAATCTATTGAAATCGAAAATTAAATATTAAAATGTGTAAAATGTAAAAATAGTGATTTTTATGTTAACCTCAACAAAAATAAAGCCTAGATCCATGAAAATAATTGTATTTCCTGTGATCCCTTTTATACCTTTAAAATCAGCAAAAACTGATGCTATCCGTACAAAGAGAAGCCCTGGCGTATCTCTAATGGCAGTGTTATCACATTAAAAATTATATTGGATGTCGTGGTCTACTCAATTACAAATATATTGTGTTTATTTAGCAAAAAACCTTGAATTCATGTTATTCACATGAAAGCAGTAGAATTCATGTAAAAATGCTCTTTATCACAAATGCGAATTTTGCATGTCCCTAATTATAGGAGATATTTCAACCTGAAACCCAAATACAGGGTGGCCCACGGAAAAGTAGCCAGCCTCCTATATCCAGCAGGCGCCTCACTCTGAATTGGAGGAGGTCAATCCCCTTCCACCCATATTGTGACATGAAGAATGAGTCAATAAAGCTTTAGACAAGCAGTTCACTTGCTCATTCCAAGGGGATTGGCCTCCTCCAATTCAGAGTGAGGCACCTGCTGGATATAGGAGGCGGACTAATTTTCTGTGGGCCACTCTGTATAAATCTTAAGACTGCATTAACAATAATAACATGGAGGGATCAAGCTCTACTGTTCACAGAACTACTAGTAAGACTGTAGTAACCATAATAACATGGAGGGAGAGAGGTCTAATGCTCAAAGAACTACTAGTAAGAATGGTAATGGTTAAAACATGAAGCTATTAAATGAAAAGCCTTTGAGAACTTCCATATTTAAACAGATAGCCAGATTAAAAAAAAAACTATGTAGGAGAAATATAGTTTTACAATGTCATTGTCTGATGTATTTTGAAGTGTCTAAGTCCACATGCGCTCAGAATGTCATGTTATTATGATACATATACATGCATGGTTCTCATTATTTATTATTATTATTATTATTGTAAGCCCCGCGTCTTACTACCCGTTCGGGTTATAGTCACTTACACTAATGTGTAATGGTAGGGTGATTATGAAATGAAATGGAGGACCTACAGTTTAACGTGGAATTCAAAACACAGCTGGGGCCTGGCATTCCTCCCATTCGCAAGCTTTGATTCATACACGTTTTGTCAGAGGTGAAGGAAGGGTTTGACAATCAGATAAATCTGTGTTGAGACCGAGGATTGAACCTCGGATCCCAGCACATAAGTCTGACACCTTACCCCAAGACCACCAGGTCATCTTGATTTCATTTTACTGGTCTCAGTCAGCTCAAGGTTTTTCTCAAGTAAAGTTATGTCTGTAATATAGGTATAAATATTATAGTATTTGTAACAAATACAAACAACTAACATTCTGGTTATTTATGCAGTTATTCAAAAGGTTATGGGCCCAGTCACCCTGAAATTTTATGTGTAAGGTGATTCAAAAAGGTTATTTGGTTACAAAGAGTCAGGTTGCCTTATGTTGATACATTAAAAAACGCGGTCATGTGTGCTTGGTGAGAGATGACTGAAAAAATATCAGCTCAACACGTGACCAAGTTTGATGGACAACATTTCCTAATATGAAAATTCCAAATGAATTTAGTGTTTACTGCATAGGTACTGGGAATTGTAAATGGGACTTAACAGAAGCTTTGAGAAACTGTACCCAATGCAGCAGCAATGAAGTCATGGGTAGAAAGTAATAAAAGATTAATGTTTTTGATTTCATCATACATGAAGTTAAGGCAAATGGAGCGCTTTCTTACATGTATCACAGCCCATGAGATATGGATGAAAGGGATTGCAATACATGAGCAAAAATTAGCATCTAACAAACTAATTTTAACTCATATTTTCACAGGTATAGAATGAATCAGAGTGGCTCAGTGGTCCAGCAAAGGTGGAAAAGATGGTTCAAAAGCTTATTGATCTTGAAGAAAATATTTCAAGTGTGATCATAGTGGGGAAGATTCTAGCTAGCCTACCTTCAAAACATAATGCGCGAAACACAATGTGGGACAGTGTGGCAGTTGCTAATAAAACAATTTTGAATTTAACTGAACATCTAATAAAAGAAGAGATGAGACAGACCGAGGATGATACAACAGTCACTGTACTTTCAGCCATAGCATGGGGTGTGAGCAAAATTGCAAATGGCACTAAAGGTGAACAAAATGCGTCGGACACATTAAAAAGCCAAGTCAAGTGTTTTTAGTGTGGAAAGAAAGGACATTTTGCACAAGACTGAAAAAAGGAAAAACAAGACCAGGATGAAAGAGAGAAATCCAGTTGCAACAGACCATCAGCATTTATGGTGTCATTGTGTGAAAATGGTAACAGCCATGAAAAATAAATAAAAGTTTGCAGGTTGAAACTACAGGTGTTGTATGCCGTCTCTTGAATAAGAGAGATAATTGACAAACAGAAACATAGGTGATGTGTGGTTTGCTGATAGTGAAACTGTTTTGCTTGGTGACAGCGATGAATGCGAGGTTCTATGATGTGGAACAGTTTTAGTGGAAAACCTGGTAAATGGCAAGTAGCAACAAACACGAATTGAAAACAGATTATATGTGTCCAAGTTGAGGAAAAAGTTGTTTTCCATTGGTGTCTACACAACAAAAATATGTGATGTGATTTTTCAAGGATGATATGTCATAATCAGATGTGATGGTGATGATGCTTCTCAGGGCATCAAACAAAACAATGATATTTGTAGACTATTTTAGAAGGTTAAACCCATACAATATGGTGACGAATAAAACATGCCAACTCTACAAATGTAGCATTAATGTTTTGGGCACATAAATAAAAAGATACTTAAAGACCTGGTGGAAAAATAAATTGTGTAAGGTGTCAAGTTGAGTAGTGTTGAATTGTATCAAATTGGGAAATCAAATTGACTTGCATTCAAGAAAGAAATATCAAAAGAACCTCGACAACTTGGCGAATTTATCCATTTGGGTGTGTGTGGACCAATGTCAGTGGAATCCTTCAGAGGTGCAAAGTTTTTCTTAATATATTTTAAGGATGGCATGTTGGGGTATAGACATGTGTATTTTCTGTGAAACAAATCAGGCATGTTTTAGAAGTTCAAAGAATAAAAAAGAATGCTATTAACAAAGTTTGTAAAAACTACATGGATTTTTCAAACAGATAATGGAAATAAGTAATGCAACAAGGAAATGAAATTGTGCATGACAATGAGAGGCATAGTCATGAAAAAAACAGTACCATGCACACCAGAACAAAATGGTAAATCTAAACGTGACAACAGGACAAAAGTCAAGAGTACCAGAATAATGTTGCAGCAAAACATATTCCAAAACTCTTGTGGGCCGAGTCCATAAACACAGCAATGTATATACTCAGCCATACAGTTACAAAATAAACTGTTGAAATAACACCGCTGAGTTGTGGAAGAAGAAAGGCCCACTGTTGAACATTAAAAGTGTTTGGTTCTGTAGCATACACGTTTGTCCAAAAACAATATCAGTAAAAGCTAGATTCCAAGACAAAGAAAGTGTTAATTGTTGGATTCCAAGGCAAATAAAGTGTTAATTGTTGGATACCAAGGCAAAGAAAGTGTTAATTGTTGTATACCAAGGCAAAGAAAGTGTTAATTGTTGGATACCAAGGTGAATCGGTAATTTGTATGATCCAAACACAAAATGCATATTAGTTTCGAGAAATGTTATGTTAAATGAAAAAAATCCAATGTGATCCAAAGTTCATACAGACAGGGGGAAAATTTCAGAGAGAACAATATGAACTATATGAAGCAGATGTTGATAGAATAGACGAGAGTTGGTCAAACAGTCGATTGCGATCTATCAGTCAACCACAACCGCTAGTTTGATGGATTGCCTGGTAAATCAATTAAAAGAGATCTAGAGAAAGATAATAAAAGGGGTAGTTTGCATATTTTTCCCAAATCAACATTAGAAAATCGAAATATCGAAGTTAACTGAGTGATGACCATTTACAATCCTCTCTTCATTTATCACAGAGTAATTATGAACTCTCATTCAACAAACTATCCTAAGATTACGAGGTGTCCTGCATTAACTCCAAAGAAGTGTTTAGTGAAAAAATACTTTTTTGCATGGAAATTTTATATATATGTATATATAAAATTATGTGTTTTTATGAAAAACTTGGTTTCAGAGTGTGAAAGGACTAAGTTTTTATGTGCAATAAAAATTTTCTATCAAAACACAAAATGGATTTTTTATTTTTTACCAATGAAACAAATATTATAAGCCTATGGTTCTGTAGTAGATTGCAAAATGAAATTGATTTTGATCAAAGTCCAAATATACCTCAACAAAATATGAAATAGGAATTCTTAAGGGATTGAGGTAAAATCCGGCCACTACCCAGATATTTCATGCCAGAAACATTTGAACAAGCTGTGAGTAGACCTGAGGCTCAAAACTGGATTGAAGCAATTGAAGAACTCGAATCTCATGACATGGATAATAGTACCATAAGATAAAACCAATAAGTTGAAAGTAGGTTTTCAAAATTCAAAGTGATACTGCCGGAAAGATAAGTTGTTTTAAAGCTTGCTTATGTGTGAAAGGCTTTCTTTAAAAACAAGGTATAGATTATACTGAAAATTTTGCTCCAGTTGTTAGATACAGCTCAAGGGTGTTTCTAACAGTAGTGGTACAAAAGTATTCGGAGCTAGTACAATTTGATGTATACACCACTTTTCTGTGGAGGGAACTTAAATAAACTATTCACATGGAGGTGCCAGAGGGACTTTACATAAAAAATCGATCCAATGTGGATTTTAAAATGCAAGACTCATTGTATGGTTTGGAACCGGCTTCGAGGTGTTGGAACACCAAGTTTAGTGATATTTAACAAAGTGACATGGACAAGTGTTTATATTATGGCACAATGGAAAGTGAACACGTGTATTTAGTCTTATCTGTTCATGATGGATTGATTGCAACTCAGTCAAATAAAATATTTGAGACAATAATTGAGAAACTTAAGCAAGAATTTGAAATAACAGTTAGTGATGCACATGTGTATGTTGGTATGCAAATTGAGTGTGATCAAGAGAAAAGAATTATGTTTATACAGCACAGCATGTACACATCAATTATTGTACACATTTAAGATAGTCAACGTAAAAAGTGTAAGCTCTGCACACTATACTGAGTCAAGTAAAACCTGAAAGTGAAATGAATGAAAGTGTATCTTACTGAGAAGTTGTGGGCTCTATAATCTTTCTTGTTTTAGTTTCACGACCAGATATCTCATATTTGGTAAACCAAGTTAGTAGATTTTGTAATAATCCCAACAATAAAAAGTCGTTGGTCAGATATTTAATTAGTACGATTAATCTTGTATTAATGTAAGAAAATAACATCAAAGGTGATAAGTTAACTGTGTTTGGTTATTATGGCGTTAATTTTGTTCGTGACATTGATAGCCGTTGATCAACCACAGGATATGTATCTTGTGTAAATAATTCACTTGTTACGTGGAGCTCACAACATCAAAGTCTAGTTCTGACTAGCACAACTGAATCTGAATATGTAGCAGCTGCAACTGCTTCAAAAAAGATTGTATGGTTAAGACAACTTTTACATGATCTCGAATGTAGCCAATGTAGTCCTAGAATACTATAGATAGACAGATGAAGTGCTATACGTCTGGTTAAAAATTCAGAGTTCCAGAAGAGAACTAAGAATACAGTCAACTCTCGATTCTACGACCCCGGAAATAGCGTCCCTCTCGAAGTAACGACCCTTTTTTGGGGAACCGTGAAAAATGTGGGAAAAAAGGTTGAAAAGTTTAAGGAAATCGGCTGTAAAATGTGTTTGTTGCATTTATTTAGGTCGCTGCGTTGCAATTATCTTTGTGAGCGCTGTATTACTAGTAACTGGGGTGGGTCAGGTATAAAAAAAGACACCACCTCATCAATGCCAGCCAATATCACTTGACTCTGTCCACCCCCTCCCACAAGCAAGACAATGTTTCCCCGCGCGCGACTGCCGCTACATCACGCGCCAGGCTTGCTTTTGCCATTGTTATTTCGATTCTCGATTTGGTTACTATTTTGGTTTGATTTTGTGAACAATTTTTGACGACCCATGCTATTGTTTAACATTGTTGTTTTGATTTGGTTACGTTTTGGTTGGATTTTGTGAACGATTTTTGATGACCCACGCTATTGTTTTTTATTTGATACGAACTTATAATTTTGACGAAATGAGTGAAAGGAGTACCTTCTTCAAGAAATAGGTAGGTTTTATTTTATTTACTTTTTCACGTATTGTCTAAAAAATTCCATTTTTTCGTATGAAGGTCAAGGGTGGAACAAAATCTGTTAAAATTCCAATAACGACCCTTTTCCAGGGAACCGTGAAAGGTCGTAGAATCGAGAGTTGACTGTATGTATATTAAATATTATTTAATTCCAGAAAAAGTTGAAAAAAAGCAGATTAGTGTTGAGTTTGTACCACCTAACTATCAGCAGATTTATTCACAAAAGCATTAGTGAGGACTAAGTTCTCACAGTTTAAAAGCAATTTAAACGTAAACAGTGGGTGTTTGAGAAATAGAGGTTTACAATGTTCCATGTGAGTGAGTGTCTGATGTATTTTTAATTGTCTAAGTGTGCATGCATTCAGAAAGCCATGTTGTTATGATTCATACTCATATATAGTTTTAATATTACTGGTATCAGTAGGATCAAGGTTTTCCTCAAGTAAAGTTATATCTGTAATGTAGGCATAAGCATTAAAGTATCTGTAACAAATAAAACCATGACAGAAAGTGCACATTAAATACCTCAAATAATTTAAATAATTAAAAATATATTTTGGAAACCTTCTATGCACTTAGCTGGGATTCAAACCTCGACTTTCTTGTCAATAGTGACCAATTGTAGTATAAATCTTATGTCAAAGATTGCTCAACCATCTTTAAAAGAAATTATTGTATTAGAATTTAAAAAAAAATAACTTATAGCTTATCTACAGTGTGGGAGTGTATAATTCATTCACAACCTTAGTTTACTTGGATGACAGTTCAAAATGGTACTAGAAGTAGTCCCTAATATAACACTACGCCAACAGATGACATCTATCACTTTGGATAACTGTAATAAAAACATATGGTAATATATGAATGTGATAGTTAACCACAGTAATTTAGGCCAATATTATTTATATATTTATTTGAGGTCAGACACAAAGCTTATTTATAGTTTTGTTCCACTTAAAAAAATTAATATTCACACCACTTTCACAAAAACTTCTAACGAACATAGCCTCAAAATGGCGAGATGAATTTAATACCATGTGGTTGAACATGACGGTAAACAAGCCTTTTACAATGATGCACCTACACAGTTGATGAAAATGTTTTATTCAGTTAGATATTTTGAAATACGATAAAATAGTCATAAAATCATTTATTACATATATAAAAAAATGACAAGTATTTTCTCTTTTCCAAGTAAATATGATGCCTGTAATAAAAGGTAATTAATGTATGCACTATAAAGAATGTTCCAAAACGAATAGTAAGTACTTTTAATTGTGTTTAAAATAATTTTTAGAGTTGGATAAAAAGAAATTATTAGAAGTAATGAAATAGTATGAGAAAACTTATGTTTGCTTTGATTGTGGCTGATAGCCTGGAGCTTTTTTTAAAGAGCTTATACAAAAATATATGTATTTATACCAACGGTAGTATTTTAAAAAATTCAGTTCAATTTGATCGTGTGAATAAATAATAACATAGTCAATTACTATCAAATTTTATTTTAGCGAGTAAAGTTTTGAATACTCGAGTCTATAAATAATTAAATAGAAATGATTTTATTATTTTTAGAAAATACCATAGCTGGAATGGTTCATAAACATTCCTCAAAATTTACAAGTGAGCTCACTCTATAACATAGTATTTATTACATGTGTGTATTTGTGAAAACAACCTTTCATTCAGAAAAACAATAAAGTAATTAAAATATAAATCTGACATTCCTAAAGACATATACAAATTTGTTTTTTTAGACAGATAATTATTTAGAAATGAATTATAGTTGACAGTAACATACTTTTTAGTTTATCAAGATATTGGAATTCTTAATTTCCTGATTAAATTAACTTTAAACATAAATCAAATGGTTATTTAAATGCAGTTTTGTTTTTATTTCATATAAATACATAGCTAATAGTGACCACCTGCTTTTTTCTGCTTTATCAGTCATATTTGTGTATATTTCAAACTGTACAATGACTGTTGAAATATAGAGAGCATGTGAACATTGGTAAATACAGGCTTCATAAATTTTTGATGGATGAGTGCCTTGATCAAAGTGATAGAAGGTGCCTAATACACCAAAATGTTCGTGCTTGGATGGACTTAGGTAAGGCTTCGCCAGAGGTTTTCTAAATAAATACAAATTTACACATAAATTTCAATTTATGAAATATACTCCAAATAAAACATAATTTTCACAGCACTGTGTGTGTTTGTGTGTCTGTGTGCACGCGCACCTGTATACAGTGTATGGCCCACTGGTTGAAAAATAGTTCTATAAACACTAATAATAACAAATCTTAACAAGTCAACATTAAAGGCACTTACAGATTGAATAGGAGACTTAAAAAATATATGCTTACAACACCACCATTAGCATTACTATTATATGTGTCAAACATGTATTGTACGATTCATTCTTCAAACAATTCAGTTACTTTTTCTAATCAACTTATAAAGATTATTGTCTCATTATTTTTAGATAGGTACTTATTAACTAGTTTTGTGAATGAATAAAATAAAATGCCCCAGGGTGCCCGCCCCAGCTTTCCAAGTTCTTTAAAAATATATATATTATTTTTAATTTCTCATGCTAAAATATCAATATAAGTCAAATATAAAATTTTATAACAATTTTAAAATGTTTTTGGTTTCCTCTTTTAGGAAGTTGCATAGTGTTTTTCACACTCCTCCCTGATGAGTTTCAACAGAATGAAACCTAGGTCAGGGGATTGGGTGGTAGCAATCAATTTTCTTCAAGAGGCAACCATTACCTCTTTGTCTAATGGCAGCAATGTAACATGTGAACTGTGTTCTTTTAATTGTAAAAGCCATATTGTGTTTGTCCTTCTTCCAAGTATAACAATTTCAATAGAAGGCAATTTTACACAATCTAATTATACAGGAACTTTACTCAAAGTGGAGTTATTAGAAGCTATGGGAATCAGAAAAAATAATACCTCACCTTACAACATGTAAGAACAAAGAAATATCTATATCACCAGGATTTGAACCAAAATATTTAAGGGTTTATGTGCAACATTTATAGCTATAGTACCTAAAGAGTCCTGCCAATAGCCAAGGGTTGAGGGTGAGTGTGTGTGGAATCAGTATTGGGAATTCTACCAAAATATTAGTTTTAGTAATAATTGCTCTATACTTTGTGCACCCAGTCTCTGAGCAGTATATTTGAATGTATGTGTATTTTGGTTGTAAGCAAACGGCCTTAATATTGAGTGACTGATTTGTATCAACCATAAATATAGCATATGGGACCACCATCTTGTCAGTTATACATCCTTGTGATAATTTTAGCATCACTTATGGCAATTCACTAAACTAGGTTACTATAGTGAGTAGAATTTTAGGCATAGGTGGACAGAGTGGATGAATATATAATATAAGTTAAAGGGATTGTAGGAAAACAAATAAATATGAATTGCCTGGGGAGAGGTGGGGGGAGAAAGATGTGAGGAGACACTGCTTATTATAACTCATCTACTTACTTTTATAATACTGTAGGCATTAAATATAATAATAATGTAATGTGTGTGTAAACAACCAAATTTCACCACTTTTCAAAAAACTAAAAGTTTCTAAATTTTCTTGATATTTGAGAGTAGCACAGTAAATGGCATACATATTTTAATCAATAATAACTAATGAAACTTAAAATCATTGTTTTACACTAAAGATTATTTTGAATTAACCAATGAAATATGGTTAAAAGTATGCGGAGTAACCACATTTACCTGGGAAATATTAAAAAAAGAAATAATGTATATAAAACCCTACCAGACACAAAAAAATATATTAAAAACTGCTCTAGCATTATCGAGGTAAGTGTGCTGGTTAAATCTGCTACTTTTAACCATCTTGTACTATAAAGAAAAATTAGAAATTGTGCTTTATGTTTAACACATGGGAACCAAACAACATGATAGTAAAATAACTAAACCAAAGTAGCAGAGGATGAAACATTTTGATCTTGATACCATGCTAACATGTCTGTAGATAATTTGTCCTCCCTACATTCTAATAAGGAATTATCTTCCAATGTTGCATCAGATGATATGGCCATAATCCTGAAATTAAAATACATTGTTTGAATATCACTCTAACACTAATACAAACTGTTCTTGGGGTGGGGNATTTAAATGTAAATAAAAGTCTTTTTTGGGTGGGGTGGGGGGGGGGGGGGGAAGTTGGAACCATTTGAGTGCCAATGTTGATCTGAGCAATGTGAAAAAATCTGCTGAAAATGCTAGAATCACTTAAAGCAATCCCTTGATTTAGAGCCATGAATCAATAGATAATCAAATAGGGGTACATGTAGTACAACGGTAATTTTTATTTTCTTACGAGAAAAAAAGAACCTGTATAAACTTCCCAGGAAAGTGTAACAAGCAAATAAGTAAAATCTATCTAGTGTAAGAGTGGTGATAAATGACAGCTAGCAAAAGTTACCAGATTTTCTCTCATCAGAAGCGAGGTGTCAGGGTAGGCAGGATAAATTCGGCTATTCCAAAAGGTTTTGAAAAAAGGAGAAAACATCCCTTTACACAAAACAGATGTAAAATTGAAATTTAAAGGTCATTTTTTTAAAGCATAGTAAAATGTTAGCAATCACGCGAAGCAAATGTGTCAGTTCCTTTAGGCAAGATAAGCTTATACCTTTCTGCCTGAGGCACCCAGAGAATCAGGCCTGTGGGGAGCTATAGAGGGTAATGTGTGTGCAACTATTCATCTCAGCCAATGAAGGTGATCAGTAAGACAATTATTCCTGACTCGTGAGTGTTAAATTCTGAGCATTCAGAGTGTGTTTCAAATGTTCAATTCAGTGTAGATTATTTTATTGAGTTGAGTAATGTTTTAGGAATTAGTGTAGGTACCATAGAAAAAAATGGGAGACGCTGTAGACATCAACAATTACTCTTTTGATTCAATTGACTTCCTACCAGTATTGTAATATATAACTTCATAAAAATTCCATTTTTGACATAGTTGAGTTTACCCAAAAATTATCATCACGCTTCACCACTGACTATCATGTATCCATTAACCATATTATCTGCAAGACCATGTTGAGTTGCTGTCCCTTTTGGCAGTCAAAACTTTCACAACAAACAATTTGATTTGATCTATTTTTTCTTTTAAAAGTTTTTACATGATTGAAATACCAACCAATAAAAATAACCATTTTGGAGTTTTTTTGTTTGTTTTTTGAGGCAGCATGTGTAGTGCACTTAAAAAAATATTTACAAATTAGAGCTTCTAAAAAAGACTACCTTTTCTTAAAACATTAATCAACATGATAAACCTAACAAAATAAAGGCAATTGATGTCATACAAAATGTATTAGTTTGTGTTCATGTGCATGGGTTTACAAAGCAAAAAAGATTTTGAAACTAATATTTTGTATGGTATTGATTTATTTTATAATTTATGAAGGCCAGTTATAAGAATATACAAGTGTGAATACTTTTTAATCTATTATTTCATGCACTAAAATCTCTCTTATTGCCACAATAGTGAAACCAAGATTCATAGTGATTTATTTTTTGTTCTTTAAATTAGTTATGAAAAAGCCAATTATGTTTAGTAATCCTTTGAGAAGTAGTTTTAGAAGCGCTTGATAACACTTTTGATTGATATTATAGTATGACTAAGGAAATAACTATTTCCACATAGGTTAACATTAATGACTTTGGTGTATAACCCGAATGGGTATTAAGACGCAGTACTAAAAGGATTAATGACTTTCAACAAAAGTTTGCAATACAATCTTCTGCTAGCTATCATTTACCACCACTCCTATGCTGAAAAGACTGTAGCAGCCCCTGGCAGTAATAGTGGGAGTGCCAATATAATTGTTTATAATTTGTGTTATATAAATTTTTATCATGAATGAATAATATGTATTTGATAAGTTAGTTTTTTATTTCAAAACTTTTAACACATGAAATTGCATTAACATGTGGGATGAAAACTTTACAGTGATAAATAAGAGGTGTAAAACAGCCCCCAATACATCCAGCTAAGTCAATCATCAACAACCTTGTCTACACCAATACAATCTATTAAGAGCTTAACAACTTAGACCATGTGACCACCCATATGGATATAAAGGTAAGTAAATGTGTTTATTATATTTAATACAAATTTTGTTTTTAAATGGGGGGAAAAACACTTCAATGGTAAGGTGGTCTAAGGCGCTACTGTCTCATTAGACTACACTGTCAAAGATGGGGGAATCGGGGTTTGATCCCAATCAGGTGTTCTGAGAGTGTTTTTTCAGAAATGGTTTTCCATTCTCCCTTCATAAAATGTGGATACACTTCCTCTAAATTCAACCTTCCTAATCCCTAATAGTGTACAGTACTGGCCTGAATATAGTATGGCCACAAATATAATACGACCCTAAAGTTTTGAGGTGTTCTACATGAAAAAAAAGTGGTCTCGAATATAATACAACATGAAAATGATAGTGAAAGTAACAGAGGTATAAACTTACAATTTTGACAAACTTTTTTTAAAGTTAAAGTTAGGTGGGAATTAAATTACTTTAATTATTATTCAAGTTACAAGTCCTCACTCATGTGCTATTATTTAAAATTACAAGTTTTCACTCATGTGCGTATCTGACATAATGATTTTTTACTAGTAATAGAGCACAAATTAACATTGACCAACTGAATTAACGGTCCACTTACACTGAAGGATAGAAATATTAGAAGTGAGTGTTTACAGCCTGCCGGGAAACACTAAAGAGAAGGATGGGGAAGAGATCCTCTCAATTTTGACCTTGAGCTTCCCACCCACCTACCAATAGTGATATACTCTCTCTCACTTTGTTTTGCAGTTGTCTATTAAGAGAAACTTGTGCTGGTTAGCCAGTACATTCCCAGCATGCTACAAGATAGACCTTTGTAGGGATCTGCCTTTTTTTTTCAGTGTAAAATGTTAAGGTGTGCATATAATACAAGTACTGTTTTTGGAAGAACATTAATTTTTAGCAGAAAAACATTGCATTATATTCAAGCCAATATGGTAATAAGTACATTAGGTGTATGACCTGAATGAGTAGTAAGTAAGACGCGGTGCTAAGAAAATATAAGTAGGTTGGATAAGCTTAAGATATCTTTTCTACATACCCTTTATGTTCAAGTGAATTTGAAAGCATTTTTTCACACAATTTTATATGCTGTTTACATTTGATTGACATGTCAGGCTACTTTTGTATTTTAAAATGTTTGTTAAATTAACAAAACTTGTTTTATACATAGCACATTTATTTTCATTTTCTCTCTTCAAATATTAAAATTAAGTCTCTCTTAACGGTTAATCTAGTGGATATGTAAANGTAAAAAAAAAAAAAAAAAAATTCAGGGATAATGTAAATAAAACTGCATGTTTTCAATAAAGTAGCATGGCAAGTAATTATATAATTTTCCATCATGCCTTTTTGTTTATAAATGAACCATTGTATATAATTTATTTTCCAATTTGCTAATTCAACATAAGATGCACCCCATAAAGTAAGGCTAGGCTAGATAGAGGAAGTTTGAATATTTTTATAATTTTACATTTTACAAAGTCAGGCTTAAGTTGCTACCCATGTGCATGAATACCATTTTATGGACACTTGCTATCTATCCAAATTCTCAGAATCGTAATTTCCTATCATGCGATGGTTGCTAAGCTCAAGGAAAAAACTTATTAGTGGATGGAGCTGGGTCTGACATGTTAGGGTGTTATTAGACAAAGAAACTAGGTGAGGTATGTGTCTGCTGGCGATGCATGGCTCCCCACAGCCTGTAAAAATATATATTCAGAGTAACATGCAGAGATGTTTACTTCTGGTCATTCAAGTTGTAAATGTAATAAGATGTGTTAAAAAAACTGTAATAGAAGTGGTATGGCATACAAATATTTTAAATGATTGCTGTAGATAAAGTTTAATAATCATCGAAGTAACTAAAATTATTTTCAAACACTTCCTTCAATATAGCTTAATAGCTACGATGTAATGACAAAGAGACGTTATTGTTTGTGTTATTTGTACTCTCTTCTTCTTTGTGTTTGATAAAGGCAACAATGCCGAAATATTATTTTATTTGTGTTAAAATGTGTGTGTGACTACTTCTACTATAGAAGACAGAAGAAAGGAAGATGATGTCACCTTTGTGAATTGGATTCTTCCCACGTTTTTCCTCTTTCCCTAGGTGGGCTTTCATCATCAAATTTATTCTTAGTAGTTTATTTTTCCTTTTTCTTTAGTTTTATCAATTTCGTTTATTATAAAAGAGACGTTATAGAATAGGTACAACAAAGAGGAACATTTGCAATGACAAACATTATCAAATTATTAAAGTTGGCACAGTAAAGTAGGGCCTTTTCAAAGCTTGCCGACTGAGTTATTATGGATACTTTTAAAATGTATTTTTGTAGGTTTTTTATCACTAAGAGTAAAGGCCCTGTAATAAAGTTTAACTAAAAACTATGGGATGTCTTATTTCTAGATATAGTCCCTTACATGCACATGAAAATTAAAAATATAAATAATATATACCTTGTATTTAGTTGAGGTGAAATGGGACTTAAGGGCTGGCATTTCATAGGCTGTAAAGGTTGGTATACACCTTTCTGCTGAACAACAGGCGTTTCAGAACTAGGATTGACATATGGTTTTTGATAAACTTTGTCACCTGGGCTCAATCTAGGTCCAACATAAGAGTCAACAACTGCTATCTCAGGTGATGGTATCTCATACAGTCTTTGACTCTTTACCTTGCGAAATTTAGTACTATACTTGTAGAAGTCTGACATTTCAAAAGGCTTTGTTACTTCTCGATATGGTTGCCATTTACCCACTTGCACAACTGTGTGGTTTTTAGGGGACTCTAAGGGCACCTCCGTGCAAGAAGTATCACTGGTATAAGAATGTTGATCAGAGCCAGACATTTTATTAGCTATAGGAGAGCTAAGTATTTTGGTCGGTGGCAGGCAATCTGACATATCTCGAATACCAGCTGATTTCTTGGCTTCTTCTGGATGAAGTATAGGTGAATGTAAATCTAGCACTGGTGGTGTGCTGGGACCAAAGTCAAGAGAAGTTTCATACCAATGTTTTTCCTTTTGTTTTCTAAATAGTATCTCTTCCTTGGTGTTTCTAAGGTTCCCCTCCATGCTTCCCATTGAATGAGTACGCAGCATACCCTTTGTTGCATTTATATCAAGTCCTATCTTGAAGATACCTTTTAAGTGAATGTTATGGTCAATGCCTACTACTTGTTGGTAATCAATTATATTTTCTTCATTATCATATTTCTGTAAATCTTTGTTGAAATGAACATTGACATTATCCTTTTCTTTGACCGATGGATATTCATTATAATTTTGTGGATAATTATCTTCATCACTTTTAATATAAGTATGTCTTTGATCCTTAAATTCTTTATTGTATGAGTAGCCTGGGCCATTACTATTAGATACACGAGTATTTAAGACTTGTCCATCAACACCAAGACTGTGTTTTGGATAGGTTTGATTTGGGAGTAATGTTCTTCCTTTCTCCCCTGACAGAATAAAATGATTTTCATCATCCAGTTTGTGTTTAGGATCCACTGCAAGGTAGCCAGAAGAATGGGAATCAATATTATCTGAGTTCCATGCTTCAAGACAAGGTGTACTATTACTGTAAGAAGATGGATGCACTTTTCGACGATCTAAACTCCCAAATCTATAACAAAAAATATATAATTTATTTTTCACTATAGTGCTGGAATGACAAATATGACTAAAATTTTAAGTTAAAGAAATAATGAAATTCTCTTAAAAACAAAGTTGAAAGTGTTATTGAGTATCTTAGTTGGCCAGACTAGGCTGTATTTTTGTCCATGGCACCTGTAAACAATAGCAATTCTATGAATATATATATGTTAATTTTAAAGCATATTCAAGTAATATGTTATATTTATAAAAACATAACATTTGCAATTCATTTATATCAAATTCCAATTTTTTTTTTTTTAACTTTGGCCTAGAGCTAACGATTCAATAAAATTTACACTAGGCTCAAATTAAGGTAAGACCATGAGTATAACTAACAAACATATTATGTACATAATGGAAAGAGTAAATACAATAAAATTATACTAATTATGTCTTTGTGCACTCCCATAATTGTTCTTTTAAAAAGATTAAATCAGTGTCATCATGTTATCAATAATTTGTTTAATATTATAGTGGAATGGTGGTAGAATTTTGTCTAAATAATTGTTAAATCCAAAACAAATTGACGTATTGAGACTCTATGCTATTAGCTTTTCCTAAAATTGAATGTGTTAGTACGCTATCAATCAGGAGATAATCAATTATTAAAGAGAGTCATTGTAATAATATAATACTTTATTTTTATTTCTAAAATGATAAATTGGTGAAAAAGATTGTGGATATCTTAGCAAAATACTAAGCATAACTTAAATTATTATACATCCATGTTATTCAAATAACTTAAGAAGCTAGAAAATGTTTTTTTTAGCACAGCGCCTAACTATACGCTCAGGTTATTCACTTAGAAAAGGTTAATGTTTCAAAAAAAATAGTCATGTTGTTCCCACATTGCTTGTAAATTATACATTCAACAACAAAAACTAAACATTTAAGTAGTTCATACCTGTCCACTTCCCAGTAACCATGGTTTAGAGAAGATTTTGACACCTTAATCTCTTGAAATGGCTGTACATGTATTTGCTGAATTTGTTTAGGTGCAGTTTGATAATATACTTTATCTCCGCTTATTGGATCATTATAAGGCAAATATCCAAGAGAAACAAGACCTTAAACAAGAATAAAAATTAGAAAAGGGTAAAATCATTTAATTAAATACACACAAATCTAAGTAATAAAATGTTGAATTATCAAAATACTC
>CABFOW010002600.1:69189-97021 GCA_902141385.1 Timema californicum | reverse complement strand
ATTTTCAATATTATTCTCAAAAATTTGCAGGAGGTGGGCCACTTTCAGCCCCTTCCTTCCCTCTAGCCTTGCCCCAAAAATAACCGGAACGTAAAAATTTAACAACCTGTTAAGATTAACTATTTTAGTCATCTTTAATAAGTTGAAGTTTCTAGCTCTAGCAGCTATTAGATACAGAAAGTAAAAGATGATCATTTTGTGACTCAATTATGCACTTACTTATCATAAAAACCTCTAGAGTACTTCCAGTAAATACATAGCCTTGAAAATTGGCATAGATGAATAAAGCTAAGTGGAAAATACAAAATCTTAACTTTCCAACTTGGATCCTAAAAATGGGAAAAGGGGGTAAAGCGGATGGGTAGAAGTCAGTTTAGTAGAAGTATCATACTTTTTTTAATTCGCAACATAATAAAGTGGTATACAATTTTAAAGGCCTTCGTAAGTAGATTCAACAAACCTTTGTTTCATTTTAATACGACACATATTTCAAAATCTATTACTATGGTTGGTCATTAATTTATTACAGTGCATAACTAAATAAACATATTCTTACATTTAATCTTCACAAAAAGTATTGATATCTATAAAAACATTTATGTAAAAAACGTGCCAAGTTTTACATCAACAAACTTCAAATTATTCAGCCTCGAAGAAAAGTGACTTATAAAAGAGTGCCAAGATTAACTTGCAATATCTTTTCAAATAACTTGTCTCTTCTCATCTATCTTAGTGCGTTAATCTGACTTTAAGTCACTAGTAAAAGCTCTACTATACACTTTACTAAAGACTTAAAAGAGATAAGAACACTTAAATAAACTTGAGTTTGCAAGTTATTTGTAAATACATTTCAAGTTGAGCTTGATATTCTTTTATTTATCATTATATTTGAGGCTAAATAATTTAAAGATTTTTGTGTGGTAGAAAACTTGGAGAATTTTTTACATACATGTATTTGGTGGATTTAATTTTCGCTGTAGGTTTCCCATCTTCTTTATACACTAATGAGGGTACATTTTCTTTAAGGTAAGCTGTTCTCTTCATCTCTAAAAGGTGTATTAGGGGTTAAATATTCCATATGTTGTAAGGAGAAAAAAATGTTTATTTAAAAACTGTGCGCTGGGTAATTTTCTGACCAAAGCTCGGCTTACTTCGAAATATTTGATATTTTTTCCATCTCTCAAATAACACAGCGTACATTGATCGATTAGTATGGTTTTCAGTTTCATGGCGTGAGTCACGGGAGAATATATAATTCATATTCGAGCGTATCAACCTACTTTTTACTCGCAACCATTGGTACATAGAGTTAGGCGTCAGTCAGTCTGGTCACATATGCTAGTGACAGGGGTTTCGAATTTATAATCCAGCCATGTGGACTTAAGTGTTTTTCTCACCTAAATGGGGCTCTACCACATCTTCACTCATATGGCAGCTTACGATTTATTAACAACCTAATGCATCTATGAATAGACATTTAATTCTATAGTTATAGCCCTAGTATTCTACTTGCATTATAATTTTTTATTCTTTATTTTTCTTTTTATATTTAATCTATATAGGAGATAGTTCCTTATTCCAAAACTAATACTATAATACCTTACATACTAGTTTAAATCTAATGTAGTTTACTGCATTTGCATAAGGGATATTACACTTTTTACTAGCGTTTGCTTTAAGGTAAAATTGTAGCATATCAATCAGACAGATTGGACAGCTACAATTAAATATCAATATTTTGATAATTTACGAAAGAAAGAAGAAGTATTAACATTTTAAAAAGTAATCTACCTCNAGTATTAACATTTTAAAAAGTAATCTACCTCAAAGTTTATTTTCCCTGACTAGAAGCAGTTAGATACAATCACGTGTCTCCCTAAATTGGAACATGTGGTTGTTCAAAAAACATTAGCTTTTGATCAATACTGTAGCAGATATCAAAGAAGAGGATTAACATTATCATATTTATGAATAAAATACTTTAACGCATACCCTTTGCCATTGAATGATGTCGGATGGATTCACATAGATTTGGCATGCTGCCTAAAAGAAAATATTGTAAAGGACGTCTATATCACAAATTTTCATAAAAATATTAGCTGAGCCTAAAGAATATAATCAAACCAGGTATATTAATATAGAAGAAGCTTCGGTATATACTCACCATTTCAAGATGTTCTTGGATTTATTCGCCACGTGGTAGACAAGAAAATTATTCATTGATGGCGGCCTAACTGCTGCCACACATGCTATCATAACTACACTTGACGAAGAAAGAAGTGTAGATTGATATCGACTCAGTGACCCACTTCCCGTCAGAGTAGACTAGCGGCAGTCTAGGGAACCATGTATTCCCCCTTCCCCGCAAGCGGCTCTTCCAGCTTCATTTTTCTTCCCCCCCACCGCCTTCGTCTGTCTCTATCTTTTTATATATTTCTGAGTTTATCACCCTTTTGTTTTGTTCCGTTCATGTCAGATTTTAGAGTATAGAAGGCTGCTTCTCAGATTAACATTATACCCATTATACTACAACACAGCGTTGAAGGAAGAACATATACAACGTCACGCAATGAAGTAAACGACGACCATGAAGTGTTGCTCGTCAGATCCACCACCGCGCTGACCAGGAGGATATACTTCAAATACTTTAGTATCCTGCTAACATCGTTAAGTACTTATGACTTAGAATCTAGTTTTCTGTTTTAAAAAACTAGACAATGTATAGATAAACATTTGCAATGTTATATATGTTCTGTGTCTATAGTCTAAGCCGACTTTCTTTTTGTTAGTTAGTTTAATATTATGTCGAATGGACAGTTAATCCATTTCAAGTCTTGTTGTCTTCAAGATGGAAAAAGTTTATTTAAATTGTTAAATATTGTGTCCTCTTGTCTGAAGGACAGGTCTTATTTTGACTATTAATAGATTTAGTATATCAGTCCTAAAGACTATGTTTCTCTGTATCCTTATAATACAGGTTTTACGTAATGAGCATTTGGCTTCGAATGCTGTAATGTCTTAGTCAAAGACTTATTAACCTCCACATGGTCCATTTATTTATTTTGAGCCAATGTTTCTCATGACGCCGTGGACGCCATGTGCATCTGTTTAATATTAGAATGGCTACAACCAGGCTGTCGGTACTGTTTTCCCAATCACAGTTGGGTTAATGGAGAACTATGTTTTGAGTTGGTCAAGTAGTCACGCTTCACGTGTGGTATTAGATTGGGTGAGCAGCCCGTGGAACTCCACTAGAGTCATAATGGGGTCCGTGCAAATAATACCCTTTTGTCTTTGCCTGGTTTTTGGCTCCTATTATTATTATTATTATTATTATTATTATTATTATTAGCACCGCGTCTTAATACCCGTTCGGGTTATACGCACTTACTCTAATGTGTAATGGTAGGGTGATTGTGAGATGAAATGGAGGACCTACAGTTTAACATGGAATCCAAACTACGGTGGAGGCCTGGCATTCCCCACATTCACAAGTTGTGATTAATATACTTCTTTTCAGAGGTGAAGGAAGGGTTTGGTAATCATATAAATCTATGCCAGGACCAATGATTGAACCCCGGACCACAGCACAGAAATCGGACACCTTACCCTTAGAATGCCAGGTCTCCGACTTGGCTCCTATTGTTTTTTATGTTGCTCTTAGTGTAATTGCAATTATAATTGTTTGTACTATGGAATGCTCTGGCATCACCGAAGGGAAAAGGGACTAGCCATAGAACTATTTTTGTTAGCACCTGTTTGATTAGCCATCGACCACTATTACCTACAGATCTTTCTATTGTTTACCTTTATCCAAATTGTTTTAAGGATATTGTCTTAAGACCTAGTCAAGCTAACTGATTAAAAGTTATATTTATATCTTGTTCGATACCTTTTGTTAATAACTACTTAATTGTTTTCTCCTTTAGAAAACTTCTACCTGTAGCCTAGCTCCAGCTCAGCCCTTGTAGCTACAGCAAGACAATCAAGTTTCACAAAGTCTTATTATTTGCCACAACCTTCAAATTTATATTCTTGTAACATTATTGTAAACCTAATTCTTATTATTTCTGTTATTAATACATTTATTTATTGTTAAACAAATTATTTTTCCATTTAAATTTCAGCTTGTTTGTAACGTTATCAAATTAGTCAAGTAGGGAAACTTGTTGTTGTTCATTGGCTACACAGAATCACTAAATAATAGCCATCATCTACGACCAACTGATAGTATGGGCGCCTGACGGTGCCAGCCCCAGATTACTCTTCTTAGCGAATGTTCCGAAGTCATGTGGTGCCTTGGGTCGATCAAACTATCTCTTCCAGGTATCCTCTACTATATTCGAGTAATGGTCACCGGTACGTTTGGGTCAAATGTCAATCGTCCAGTGGCACTACTCTCAATGTAGTCCCGGGTTCCGACCCTCGTTATTCAACAGGCATTTCCGGGATACCTAAAGATTAGACACCAATTAGGTAAGCCGTGTCCCATCATGTACAGTAGAGTCATATTTTCTTCCGTTATGTGTTTCATAATCTTCCTACAGTTCTTCAGTCTTAGTTTTTTTGTAGTCTCGATCATTGTCTTATTCATTTTAGTCTTTGTTCTTGTCGTCTCTAAGGTATCATCTTCTCTCCGTGTATCGTCTATTTCGTTCTTCTTTCAGTCTGCTGATATAGCTTTTAGTTTCTTGTGTGATATTGTAATTGCGATATCGTCAAGGAGTTTCCCTAGGACACCATCACGTTGAAGGTAATTGATGTGGCATCTCTGAAGCGTAGCTTGTTGCTGATTCTGCATGTGTTGTGTAGTTCCACTTTCCTAAAAACGTGCTCAGCTGTCACCTCCTTTCTCTAGTTGCATTATATCATTTCAGTCAGTCCTCGGTCATGGAGAAATGCTTTGAATGGCCCGTACCTGGTAATGTAATACATAAGTCCCTGGGAATGTTGTAGGTGTTTGAGTTTCAGACGTTTAGGAATGCTAAGAACATTTTTGAAAGCATTCCTACCATTTGTACTCCTTACCGAGTTATTTTTCCACTCACCTTGAAAACTTCTCCTTATTCCCAGTGATGTTGTCGCTCCAATACTTGTCAGATTTCGCCTCGGTATAAGTCTCCTTTTCCCAGCCAATACATATAGCCTCTCTATCCAACCTCAAGATCCAGTGGACAGCGTGTCTGTAAATGTGTCGGGAAACTTCAGAACTATACCTCTCTGAATCCTCCTTAGCAACCTTGCTGGGTTGAATCTCGAATGCCAGCTATCCCACACGTTAAGCCCGTAAGCCACCACGGATACAAGTATAGGCTTCGGATATATTTTGATGGTGTGCATAGGAAGATGATATATTATTTTCCCTTTTCTTATTATTATATTCGTAATTCATTTGGCTTTTCCAAATACTTCCTCTGTGAGGACTTGGAAGTAGCGCATTTCGAACGTCATCACGTCCAGGTATCTGGTGGTCTTACTCTGTTTTATACCTTGGAGATTAATCTTCAGTGTAGGATTCCTTAGGCTTGTCCCTTTAAACAGTATGTAGGTAGACTTTGTTGGTGCTAGTTTTAGCTTCATCTTCTTACACCAGGTATATATACCCTCTAACACCCGGTTTTGCCTTGTTTTACAATTATAATAGCAACTCTTCATCGACTACTATCATAAGATTATCTGCTAAGGCCACCAGCCCCGCTGTTAGGGGGAGTGAATTCAATTATATCTTCTTAGGTTTCTTACTTAGGGATAATCTCGGAGATTTAAATGTGACGTATCTGTTTCTGAAATAGTTCTATACGCTGATATAAAGTCTTCTTGAACATATAATTCATCTCTGTCTCCTAAAGAAAGCTGGCTACCACAGGTTGTCGAATGCTCCTGAGATATCTACGAGTATCCTGACAGTATAATTTTTTCTCGAATTGTTAATTACGTTCATGTCCATGTGTATCGCGTCTTCTGTGGATCCTCCTCTTCTAAAGCCATATTGCCTATATTTCACTCCTACCACCTATTGGTGTTTCTGGAGTCTTTGGTATAAGTCTCCTTTTCCCAGCCAATACATATAGCCTCTCTATCCAACCTCAAGATCCAGTGGACAGCGTGTCTGTAAATGTGTCGGGAAACTTCAGAACTATACCTCTCTGAATCCTCCTTAGCAACCTTGCTGGGTTGAATCTCGAATGCCAGCTATCCCACACGTTAAGCCCGTAAGCCACCACGGATACAAGTATAGGCTTCGGATATATTTTGATGGTGTGCATAGGAAGATGATATATTATTTTCCCTTTTCTTATTATTATATTCGTAATTCATTTGGCTTTTCCAAATACTTCCTCTGTGAGGACTTGGAAGTAGCGCATTTCGAACGTCATCACGTCCAGGTATCTGGTGGTCTTACTCTGTTTTATACCTTGGAGATTAATCTTCAGTGTAGGATTCCTTAGGCTTGTCCCTTTAAACAGTATGTAGGTAGACTTTGTTGGTGCTAGTTTTAGCTTCATCTTCTTACACCAGGTATATATACCCTCTAACACCCGGTTTTGCCTTGTTTTACAATTATAATAGCAACTCTTCATCGACTACTATCATAAGATTATCTGCTAAGGCCACCAGCCCCGCTGTTAGGGGGAGTGAATTCAATTATATCTTCTTAGGTTTCTTACTTAGGGATAATCTCGGAGATTTAAATGTGACGTATCTGTTTCTGAAATAGTTCTATACGCTGATATAAAGTCTTCTTGAACATATAATTCATCTCTGTCTCCTAAAGAAAGCTGGCTACCACAGGTTGTCGAATGCTCCTGAGATATCTACGAGTATCCTGACAGTATAATTTTTTCTCGAATTGTTAATTACGTTCATGTCCATGTGTATCGCGTCTTCTGTGGATCCTCCTCTTCTAAAGCCATATTGCCTATATTTCACTCCTACCACCTATTGGTGTTTCTGGAGTCTTGCATAAAGGATCTTCCATTGTAGCTTTCCACAGGTGTTAAATAAACATAGAAAGCTATATTACTTACGAATCAGTGTTTTATGCACTCTCTCTTATTTAAAATGAAAAATCACTATGTTTTAAGACATTTGGCACCCTGCCCTTAAATAGGCATTTATTCAAAAGCTGGATGACAAACGGAAATATCATATCAACAGTTTGTTGAATCACTTCGCCCTTGATACTATATTACCATAAAGTCCAGTTAATTTGTTTTTCTTAATTGAAGTTATAGAATTTTTAACCACATCCTGGGTCATTGGATCCCCTTTTATTTCGTCTTCATTACGGTATGCAGTCTGCCTTCTTGTCTCTTCATGTTGCGCGTTTTAATAATCTCAGGTGTCATCCGGGAGCAACATCTCAAGGAACCATTCCACTGACTGATTCCAGAAAGTAGTTATCGTTTTGTCTGGTCACTGCAGTTTCGTAATTGATGTCGTAGGCCCAAGTTATGTTCGTTACGATTTTAAAAGGAAATCCCAACAAGTTAGCTATGAGTTGCTCCCTTACGTATTTCTTCCAGCTCGCTTTCATCACTGTTAACAGACTATTTCGAACTAATTTTTTCCCCATGGGTATATTCCTACCAGGATTTGCCTAATTGTCAAATTAGGACACCTATGGTAGATTCTCTTGACTCTTCGGGCATTCCCTCACATTATCTTAAATCAGTCATTCCATGGTTTGTTGGCTAATCTGGTCTCTTCCCTTTGAAAATTTATCACCACCCTCATGGTATCCTTCATAGCTCACGTGAGTGGTTTGGCCTTCTAGTTTACGTTGTCCCCTCGTAATATACGAGTTGGCAGCACCAAATTTCCCCTGAATCTATCCTAGTCTACTTTAGCAATGTTGTACCAACGTTTTGTTTCTCCTGCAGTCCTCATATCACCATTTCACCCAGTGATAAACAATAAATAGATTAGGTTGTGGTAACTAGTGGTGGTGTGTTCGATCACCTTACAACCACCTCTTACGTTTTCAGCTGCGAGGTTGCATATTGTCACATCAATACTAGATTCTCACTCTCTTCCCACGTATGTTTCAGGGATGTTTAATTCATTCCCAAACTCGAGCTGCCTGGCAATTATTATCTTCTCTAGTGCCTCTCGTTTCTCATACATTCTCGTACTGTACCCCATGGGTGACATCACGTTTGTATTGGCTGTGTAGATTAACGGAACTCATAGATATGCACAATCGATATCTTCCAGTTCTTCTAGATGTGGCCTTATATTAACGGAACTCATAGATATGTACAATCGATATCTTCCAGTTCTTCTAGATGTGGCCTTATACGTTCTACAAATTTAAAGTTCATATTTGTCTATATATACTTGCCTATCTTGCCTCTAAATTCCACACATAATACCTTTTCGTTACTGAATTGGGTAATTTTAGTTGTTGTTATGTGTATCTTAAACACAATAACATAACTTAATGGGTTTCCTCCAGACTTTATAATTCTTGTGGAAACGGAAATGTTTGGAATCTTCATATTTTTGCTATATGTTTCACATAGGCACATGACATTTAGTTACATTTCCTCAGTAAATTTACGTATTTTATGTAATATGGTCACACACTTCATCCCATTCAACCATCATATTCTGATATCACCATTCTTGACACCAAGTTGGTATGTGTGGAGGTTTATTTTCGGCCACATCACTTTGTGGTTGAAGATTATTTGACCATGTGATCTAACAAATTGTTCTTAGAGCATGCCGTCGTTTAGAAACTCGTTACTTCTTACGAAAAATTTATCTACCATTTCATGTAGTCTCATTGGATATTTTGCAAGGTGAGTAGCAGGTTATTTTTTTCATTCAGACTTGACAGCTGGAGCATCTGTTCGAAGTTGGGATATAACCATGTGTGTGTAATTTTCACCCTTTACTGAGTCTCACTTTCTATCTTGGCCCCGGAGTTTCATTTATAATGACTGGGGCATTGTTGTGTAATGCTGTGTACAGTGTTTGCGTTTCATACTGCAAATGTTCCCCTTTGCCCTTTCTTTAAAAATCTCCACTTTGGAGTTTCCTACTAGTATGGGGCTTGGCCTCTTCAACAGTTCTCATCGTTGCCATTCTCGTTCTCAAAGACCATCACAAGTAGACTTAACATAATTGAATTCTTGCATTTCAGGTAGACTTGAAGTCAGTGTTGGTCTCCAGTTCTGCCTCGACTATTACAAGTTTTCCAGCCGTTCTTATTGGCCGTTCCTATGCTACTTTTCAGGATTGATCATTGTCACAATAGTCTTTTATTTTTTTATTATAGCACTGTACAGACTTCTATGTAACAAACAGTGTACTTGTCATCCTTGCTTGTGAGTGCTGGGTTTTATGCCCATTTTACTTCTATTTAGGCACTGTGGCCGCAACAGATTGAAAGGATGGTTTCCATTTTTGTTGTTGTTGGGGCAGTTTTTGTCCAATCTTCAGGCACTTGTTTTACTTTTTGAGCTGCACAATCTGCCCCTCCAGTGTGACATTGACATCGCCAGGGTGGTCTGATCGTCCTTGAAATTTTACTATTTGTAATTTTGGCATATATTTCTAATAACTTGTTCATGAAGTCTATTGGCTCCCTACGAATTGTTCCTTCGGCTTTTTCTTAGTCCTCCTCAACTTACCCTTAATCTCACTCTCCCTTACATTGTCGCTAGGCTTACGCTTTCTAGATTTGCTTGCAATAATTGATATTAAAAGTGGGTCAGGGAGGCCGTTTCTTATGTCGAACCACTTTCTCTGGTATGTATAGAGCATTGTTAAAATAGTCCCTTAATGGCTTATACTCAGAGCATAAGGCCTAGCTAGCTACTTTGGGCTATCCAAGACGTTGCCATCTAAGAGGTCACGCTAAGTTTCATCATCCGTAATTCTTTTTACCTCTCCCCACAATCCAGAAAAGAGAATGACCCTCTCACTCATCACAACTTACCACCTCGAGTTTGCACTCAAGGCAAATGATCCAATAATATTCAGGTGGTGAGCCCACCTTCCCAGAATGTGGGCAGTCTGGACAAAGCGATCCCTAAAGCCACGGTGCTACCTCCAGATAATCTGTGTGACCTATAAATGTCATAACTTGAATTCTTGGCAAAACACTCGCTACGCTACACTTTCCACTCTTCCGAGATCAATCCCCCCCATCGCAAACATCCATATGTTCTGTCTAGTGGTTGTGGGTTTTATGATCGTGCTGGCTTAACAATCACAACCCCCCTTTTTTATCTGGGATTGGGACCAGCTAGTACAACTAAAGAGATACTCAATCGACTCCCCAGCCACCTCAGGCAGGGTTAAGTCAGGACTTAAAGGTGGGGGTTGGTGGTGACTGCGGCACAATATTTAGATGCTGCCATAAAGGGGGGGGGGGGCAAATGGGCTATGTGGCATTAAAATCTTCGGGGTGCAGAAAAAAGAAAAGATTAAGATTCTTTGTTTAATATAAAATAAATGACGCATAAGAAAATACTTCAGAGAAGGAGAACAAACATTTATTTATTTTCTGTGAAAAAATGTAAATTAATAATGTAAGGAATAAAGAATTCTTAATGGGAGTTTACGTGATAAAGGACAAGGTTGGAAAGCACAAGTGTGTTCATAAACGTATCTTGGATGATAATTCCTGAAACTTTTTTTTACCATGTGCAACTAATTCACTTAATTTAGTAGGTGCTCATGCTGCTTATGTGGTAGTAGAGGTTAAAACAAACTTGGGTAAACGTTATTGTTTCTATTTGTTCTTTGTGGTATCAACCTCAAGGTGGGAAGTTCTCCAGGTTTAAGTGAAAAACATACTGAGATTGCAAACACAAACCAGGTAGTCAACTACAATTTATGCTATGTGATTTGTTTTCATCTTACTGGAAAAAGTCATGAAGGCCTTAGATTAACTCAAGAACTTAGTTGATTCAAACTCGGAAACAAAATATGGAGCCAAAACTCTTTTGAAGGACCTGTCAACATCTGACTTCATTGTGATGACCTGTTTACGGTACAAAGTTTTGAGCCATATTGATCGTATCAACCAATTGCTTCAAAGAGAGGAGATTACGTTTGATTTGTTTGTAAAGCACCTCTATGTTTTCATCAAACTCGAAATACTTGAGTAACAGATTAAATCAATGAATCAAAGAAAAGCAAAATAACTCTTGTTGAAACCCAATTACCATGTAGTTCTAATAATGAATTGGAAGAGATTATTTGATGAAAAAGGTGAAGAGGAAGACTTTCAAATATCTGCTGAAAATAAATTAAAGATCCTTCTTTAGGAGGTAAAAGACAGGTTGCTTTCAGAACTCAGAAGGAGATTTGAATCAATGGAGGGACTATATGAGCGATTTTGCTTTCTTTATGGCTCCAAGTTACAGTCACTTTCTGCATGAAAACGTAGGTCAAAAGCAGCTTAGCTTGCTGAGACGTATTCAAAAAATTCTTGTAAAGTTGAGCTTGAACTAGAATTAGAGAGAGGTTTAAACATCACGCTCTGAGCCTAGAAAATAATTTGTATAATGCATATCCTAACGATCTCC
This sequence comes from Timema californicum, assembly GCA_902141385.1. Classification (NCBI taxonomy): domain Eukaryota; kingdom Metazoa; phylum Arthropoda; class Insecta; order Phasmatodea; family Timematidae; genus Timema; species Timema californicum. Next base: position 85,475 of record CABFOW010002600.1, on the reverse strand, counting down.
TGGAATTCATTTTCAAATGTGGATTTGAAAATTCCTACTCGAAAATTTCAACAGCCCTAAAGATTTTTTTGACACTTCCAGTGACTTGTATCAAACAAACGGCGTTTCGTCAAATTATAACCGATTAAAACCTACTTGCGGACCACTATGAGACAAAAATGTATCTCAAACCTAAGTATAGTTCACATTGAGCACAAAGAGGAATCACAAATACCGTATGATGAGGTCATTAAGGAATTCGCAGCCAAGAAAAATCCGGGAGGTGCTCTTTTGAGGTCTTGCTGTGTCTAGTTCATCTAAATTATATCGTTCTCAACCGTAGCCCTTTAATTTAATTTAATATGGATTAACCCAGAAGTATATTAAGATGCGTTGCTATAAAAAAAATGTTTTATTTCTCTTAGTTTTACTGTGTGTGCAAGGGGTGAGAACATATCAATATTCAGTGGTCTACCAATTTATAATTCACCCAAATTGGTTTTCTGTTTCGGTTGAAGGAGGAATGTGCTAGCTATTAAAGCTTGAATATTGGTTAATAGATTAATCCAATATAATTAGTCAACGATATTAACAAGGATCTAAGACCTTATCTGTCAGAAAGCTTATTATCTTCATGATAGAAGTAAAAAAATATTTAATATATTATAATTTTTGGAGTAATTTTTAAAGTATAATTGTTAAGGCACTCGATACATGTTAATATATTATTTAACAAACTAAATGACATGCCATTACGTTTACCACTAAGCACTCATGACTTCTTACCTTGACAGATAATAGTAGGGTGGTACACCTGGTATAGCCCCGAGGCTAATTTCCGTGAGCGAGAGTGTGTAATGTGATGTCAATTAACATACTTTTCACATCCGGTTGATTTACCTTTATTCCCCCACCCACAGCTTGTGGTTGCGTCATCAACCATCCAATTGATATTTTCCGTAAGCGAGAGTGTGTAATGTGATGTCAATAAACATACTTTTCACATCATGTTGATTTAACGTTATTCCCCCACCCACATCCCCCAAACCCCAGACCCTGGCATCATTAGAAGGCCACCACAGTATCCCAGGGATGTAGGGTTTACCCCATTTGATTTTAATGTGTGCCATTGGATTTTATGTGTACCCATTAGTTTTCTATGTGTGCCCATTAGATTTTAATCTGTGCCCAATTTGATGTTATATGTGCCTATTGGATGTGAATGACGTGTGGGTGGGGGGGGGCGGGGGTGCAGTCTCGCGCACTACTTCCGCGATGTGCTGACCTATGAGGAAGTGGGGAGTAACATCTCTCAGCGATTGTCTAACATAAAGTGTGAGCTATAAGAAATGTCTCACTGTGATTTTTTCTGACCCTATTTCCACATCCTTATGCCCTATGGCATTCAATACTCGTTGATGATTATAATGAACATGTTCAATCAGGAATATTCTAGTCAGCTCCCTAATTATTACGCCAAGTGTGCTGCTCTAAGTATTTCTCAACACTCTATCATTAACGATGCGATTCTTATTCACGGTAAGGGAATCCTATAGTAGGGTTTTGACCGGAAAACACAATTAATTCAAGATTCATGTGTGTATATTATAAACTGTTCCTTCTACAGATTTTATGCAGAAAATTTATATTTCTAAACTGTTCTTCATAAGGCAATGTTGTTTGAAAAAAATATAAGTTTGTATTTGTTTTTTCTACCAAACAAATTAAATATATTCATAAGTCAAGTCAGTGAGATACTGACCACCGGTAAAGGACTCATGTGATCTACAGATTATCAANTTCTTCATAAGGCAATGTTGTTTGAAAAAAATATAAGTTTGTATTTGTTTTTTCTACCAAACAAATTAAATATATTCATAAGTCAAGTCAGTGAGATACTGACCACCGGTAAAGGACTCATGTGATCTACAGATTATCAATGTTGTTTGATCTTACTAGCAGAATCATACTATAGGTCTGTTATTTCTACCAAAAAAAGTATATATAATCATACGTCAAGTCAGTGAGATACTGACCGCTGGTAAAGGACTCATGTAATCGGCAGATGATCAATGTTGATGTCTGGATAGCCATACATAAAATTGGATTTTGGGTTATACGCTAATATGATAGTGGCGAGGAAATGCACACGTAATTGCGAAGAAAAATCACCCTCAATGAACACGGCTGTGTTTCAAACCACGCTCTCCTTGATCTCAAGAGGCGAGCCAAACACGAGAGTGACGACTTATACCATCGATTCACTAAACCTCACAGTGATTTAAGGACCACCATCCCCCCNCCATCCCCCCCCCCCCACCCACAAAAATAGGGTTGTATGCACTGATGTATGTATCCGTCATAACAATATGTACCACGAGTAAGGTATAAATGTTCCAGCACACTTGACAGCAAGTATGTTTGAATATTATAAACGTTTCCTTCCACCGATTCTAAACGATTCTTCCTATCAAACAATTTAAATATGTTCATACGTAAAGTTCGTGATTTGACCATAACATTTTATTTTTAAAATGTTCTTCATATGGCAATATTGATTGAAAAAATATATTCATACGTCAATTCAGTTAGATACTGACCACCGGTAAAGGACGCATAAGTCAAGTGATGTGATTTGCAAATAATCAACGTTGTCTGCTCTTCCTAGCAGAATCATACTATAGTTCTGTTCTTTCTATTGAGAACTAGTGACAGTATGCCTCAGATGGGATTCGAATCACCGACCTCCACTTACATAACTAGATGAGCTACAAGCACCCTTTCTGGCTAAACGTATATATATTAATTTAATAAACGTTCCACCAACAGCTTACCCACCAGGGATTCGATTCCAATCTCCGCCAGAATTTGATGATGGAGTGACCACAGGGATTTGAACCTCAATATCTGTTGCGGTTCTTGTGCTGTGCCAGTATGCAACGATGATCAATACACAATTAATCAAGTAACTGTACATTACATATAATTTATTAACGAAGTTAGATTAAAATTTATTACTAGCCAATAGGATGCGAGAAAATATTTAGGCTACATTTCACGCATTTGGGTGGGAGTGAAACAGGAAAAGCATACAGACATAGTAATATGCTTGTTTGTAGTACTTTATGCCCTGTATTTGCCAAACTCTTGAGAAGAATATGGTGTTTCAAATTGCACGTACCCGTTCTGCCCCTAGAATCTGTTGTAGGAGCATCAAAGACAGAAAGGAGCTGGCAATATACACGTGACAACTTTGCTGGAATAAAATAATAAGCAGCGCAGACGGGTTAATGTTAATCTTAGTATACCCGAGCGAGATTTGAATTTCGAACTGCCCCATCCTCGACAGCCTGACTCTACACAAAACAAGTGCGTTAGCCAACTACGCCACTGAGGCGAAAAATATTTAATTATTTTAGAGACAATCGTTTTATTCCTTGAACTAACTATGACAGCAAAAAATAAGTTTTATTTTACATATCATTTAATGTTCTCATCTATATTTTGCTGATTACATACAACTCTTATATTAATTCATAAGTAGTATTGCTCTGTGACAGTACGAAACGATGGTCAAGGCACAATTGATCAAGTAATGGTACATTACATATAATTTATTAACGAAGTTTAATTAAAATTTATTATTAGCAAAAAGGATGCAAGAATATATGTAGGCTACAGGGTCTATAGTTCTTCCTAGGTCAAGTCATGGTAAATGTTGATTGCAAAAAATACATACATACGTCAAGTCAGTGAAATACTGCCCTCTGGTAAAGGACTCATACGTCAAATCATGTGATCTACAAATGATTTGTCTGCTCTTACTAGCAGAATCATACTATAGTTTTGTTCTTTCTAGTGAGAATTATTGATCGATTTTCTCTTAGGGTAGTACTTCAGTCGCTCTGATCGTTTGATAAGAACATTTGTATTTGTATGTATTTTTAGATGAATTCATCTATAATTATAATTAACTGAATGAGATTACAATAGCCTCGTAATATCAACATCAGAATTAACATGAATTAATAACGAAAAATGTGTGTTTGAAGTCGTTTTTGTTGTCGGCTCTTGTAATGTTAGTTGTTAAACCGTGGTTGAATTTGCGTCGGATCTTTTTTTAAATTGTGCTCCAGATCATTCAATTAAATTAATATTTAATTTTATTTGCAGAAAATTAGACATAAAATGTGTTTTGGGCTTCACTCTTAACGCTAACGTTTTTGAAATCCACTTTTTTGAATTGTATCCTTATGAATCTTCACTCTATAAAGTGTCTGGTGACAACTACCGAATTTCTTTTTGGCTAGATTGTAGTTTTGTCTGAGTAGTTCTATAGGCAGATCCCACCTCACTTATTTCAATGTGTCTTTCGACGGTTGTTTTTAATTAAGTTATTAGTTAGTGCACTGTATCTTGCCCCCTTGTGTGGGTTTGTCCCTTGTCTTTTCTTTTTGATAGTTTGTGTATTATTTTCATTCATGATTGAACCTATATTTAGGAGGAATTAGAAATGTATGGACTTGTAGTAGTTTTCACTACTTTGTAAATAACCGCCTTGGTGGCGTAGTTGGCTAACGCGCTAGTCATGTTGAGCTAAACTGTTGTGGATGGGGAGATCAAGTTTCAAATCTCAGTCGGGTGAGCTGGGGTGTTTTTAATAAATTATTCTCCACCCTCCCTCCACGCAAATGGGGCTTCCTCTAAATTAAACCTTCACAATTCCTAATCCATTAGCGTAAGTAGTACTTAAGTATAGCCCGAACAGGTAGTAAGACGTGGTGCTAGTTAAAAAAAACTTTGTTATTTTGTAATGAGTTTCTCTGGAGCTTTGTGACAGTTTAGTTTGTCCACTTCCTGTTTATATGAAGGTGTATTACACTAGTAGGGAATCGAATTGTGCTTAATTGGGAATCTTCTCATGGGGCATAATGTTTCGTGGCCCTATTTTTTCTGTAGTACATTGATAGACATGGATAGAACTCTGTTTTGTCTCGGAATCTGACTGGTTCCTTCTGAACCCTTATGGTTGATGTTACTTGCTTAAATTGCAGGCCTAAATAATATTCCGAACTTGTCAGTGATATTCCGACGCTTATGTTATATGTTATTGAAGTAAATATACATACCTATTTTAAATTATTCATTTTGGATTTTGTTTAAGTTTAATATGCTGATATCCATTTTTCTCTTTGTAATTTGTAACCTACTCGTGGTTCAAGTCGGTACTTCACTGGTAGGTGTATTGAAGGTGTTTATAAAATGGTTTTCCACTTCATCCACACCAATATGGGAACACTTCCTCTTTATTCAACCTCCTTTATCGTCCATTATTTCCCATTAGTGTTAATACGAAGCTATCCCGAACGGGTAGTAGAATGCGGTGCACAAAATCATTATCCAGAGATGTATCTGAATCCAAATGGGAATATATACAGTCCCTTCTTGCGAATTCTCGGGAAGCTGGAGGCTGGTTATTATGTCTGAACTATTACTCGGTAATGTTTGTGCTGCGGAAAGTTGAGGAATGTCAAAACTGTCACGTCATGCAAGGGGAATAACAAGTATTCATTGAGTTGTACACCATGCAAAAAACATGGTTCAAGGCTTGAAATAAGAACCTTCGACTAGTACACATATTCCTCTCCCCCTAAGCCCCGCCCATCTTTATTGTCAGATTCATCACACACCTATATAGATCATAACAGGGAATTGTAGTATTTCAATAAAGTAGAATTTACACATTCTACGGCTAATTTACTTTACAAATACTTTTAGAAGTTTCATTTTTTCACTTGTTTAATTAATAAAATATATTTATACAAAAACATTGTTATAAAAGAAACGCTTTCCATTTGATTTAGACTAACAACAGCGAGATGAAAGCTGTCAGACGATTCGAATGAAGCCAGGAATTATTCAAAGAGCACGCAATAGTCCGATTTGAAGATATTAAATTGGTGGGGAAATGTAAGGACAACAGGAATAACTTTTTTTTAGTAGTAAAGTAATAAATTTGTGCCATGTAAACGCAAAAAATATGTTATTTTTATTCGATTTTTTTATTACTAAGAGTACAAATTTGATTTTACTTCTATCTGAGCTTGTTCATGGACGTATATCTTCTATTACTCTTTTATTATTATTATTATTCGAGTTTACAGACGCATCTACAGAGGTACAGGATATGTAACGTCATCATGACTATTTTACTCTTGATAATGTGTACAAGATTCATAATTTCTTCACCCTTTTTAATAACCTTTATATACATATATATTTGTGTGGGTTTGTATAATTTATTTTAAAAACTTATTTAATTAAAATGATTTTGTTAAAATTTTTAGGGGACAGAAATAATAGCTTTGACACCCATGACACCTCCCCCTAGATTCCTGGGTGGGCCATTGATTCTTAATAACGTTAAAATTAATCCTGCTATAATGCTATGAGTATAAAAATGTCTTGTTTGTCTATAAAACACGAATAAACTAAAAAACCTTTTAACCGCTTCTCGCAAAAAACAAACAAATTTATTTCAATAAGCGAATTTGAACTAAAAACACAATAGTCAACAGACTTGCACCTAACATTTAGGAACTAAAGTTAAAGTGCCTTTAACTGTATCACCGGTCAGTTTCATCTCTGAAATCCAACCTATAAATTTCTTCAATATTTATTCAAGGGAGATATTCCATGTTCCTGCCTCATGAACGTATAAAAGCTAAATCTATGTTGGCCGCTTAATATATATATAATTATATGTAATTATATCACTGACCAATAAAACATAAATTAATTTCATGTGATAGTTAATCACATAGGTAATAAAAGACTTTCAATAAAATTAACAAATCCATAAAATAATAATTTAAATTTATTATGCTATGTTATAACATTTGTTGTGCATTGAATAACACAAAATATTTAAACAAATATGATTTGTAAATCTGTGGAATAATTTACATGGGTATAGTGTACAGCAATTAATTTACATGACAATGAATAATGTTATTCCAATAATCTAGAAATATAATTCAAATCATTTAAAAACATCGCAATTTTATCCAGCCTCTTTATATATATTTATATAAGCTTAATTGAACACTACCAGTGCAATATTCTTCCCACGCAGTTCTATCTGACCAAATAAATGTTATTTTAATTAACATGGCATTATTTGTTAAATGGTGGTGGGTGAACCAAAGTTATCCTCAGGGGGCGAGACTTTTAACAAGTACTGTACATTACCCTGAAAACAGTCCACGAGTTTCCACTGCCCTTAATATTTTTAGTTAAAGGTAACAATCTAAATAAACAAACTAAATTCTTATGAACAGCTTACAACAATAAAATCAATTATAAAAATAATGAATAGTTACAAATATATAAATATATATAGGTCCATAAACTTTCCATGCTTAGCGTAAGAGAACAAACAACATAATCAAACACGTCAGTTTTATCAATAACTTACACCATTTAAAACAAATTAATAAAACAAATGATCAGTTATACAAATAGAAATATACAATAGGATCATTGACTTAATGGCTTAGATTTATTAAATCAAACTTGTAAAGTAATTGAAATATTTACATAACTATAAGAATACTGGTCAGACTCTAACTAAACTCTAATTTAATAAGCACCAGTTGTAATTATAAACTGAACCGCAACAAAAAATATACAATGAATTTATTAAACTGCAGCGTGATATTTATTTATGGTTTAGAATAAAAATGAACTTATAGGTGCAATTTTTTATTTCTTCTTCTTTTTCTGCATTTCTATTTGAGCTTTGATAATGTAGATTGGGTTCCTTATGGGCATCGACCTGTGGAACCTGAGATCCACCAGCTCAGAAAGCAGACAAGTCATAAAATATGTGTTTAGCTTGTCTTTTATTTCTGACTGCCAAAATCCAACGTCTCGTTCCACTTCCACAAGACGTAGGCCAAGGGGTGTCCATAAAACCAATACACATTAGTTTCTTCTCGTGATGTGCAATTGTCCTTGAACTTGATAGTGGTGGTTGTGCCTTTTGTTCATTACAATCATACCACTATCATCTATGAGGATTGCGAACTTTCCCAGGTGTATTGCTTCTGTTGGGTACATAGAAGCTATGGAAAGTGGGCATTTAACTTTGACAATACCATGGCCATCTAGTGTTGCCCCAAGGTATGAGACACTTTAATCCAAGAACAGAGCACAATTATTTACCTTTAACCCTTTATCAGTTTCTACCTCCTGAATTGCTATTTCTTCGTATTTTACCCCATACTCCATGGATATAGTTGATATAACTTTGCTATACAACATTTCTTGACCCAATTTCTTACAGTCTGTGTGTGGACAATTTTACATACTGTTCCAAAGCTTGATGCTATAATCCACTTTCTTCTTTCTTCTAGCCATTCTTCGTTGTTTCTTTCTAGAATAGTAAAGCACTACATTTTTTCGTTCATCTTATTTTACGGTTAAGGAAGTAATTAAAGAATCACATTCTGATTTAAATTGGACGTCATCCATATTATGACGTTGCACACGTGGTCCTTAATCCTTGTCGCTATTCAAACAAAGATTAAACATATTTTTTCCACATATCGGTTTATCTTGGCGCGTGATCTATTGAGTGTCTACTTTCCTTTTGCAACGCATCTCCATTGACTTGCGGCATGATGCGGGACTCTCTCGGTTTGTACATTGTTTTATTGTTTGATCAGTAGGATTAGTCTCTACTTCATGTTTCAGTCTTCTATGCTATCTCTTTATTTAGTGTTCCTTAATCTAGATTATCTAATGCCTCGAAATTAGTTAGTTTTTGTTTGTTTTGTGATTGGATTATAATTTTGTTAAGGTTTAGCCTTTTTTTGCTCTTTTCTTATATTATCTTGACTCCTTCCACCTTCATTAACCTTGCCTCACTCTTGGACACAACAAGAACATATCTGGACCCCTTTAGGTCTATTATTTTCCCGCCAAGTGTCACTGGCGTGGTTTTTCGTTCTGCCGATTTATTGAGTCGTTCGCTGAGACTTGATAGACCCATCAGTAATGGTTATAGGTTTCGTGAACTTTCACCCTAGCGATGCGTGTGCAGCAATCAAGACCACAAATCCGAGTTGGAGTGGATTATGAAGGACCCTTCCAGATTAAATCATCTGAATTTAGGAATTCTAAGGTGCTCAATACTTATTTATGTTTGTTTGACAACTAAGGCTGTGCACCTTGAGGTGGTTTCAGACCTAAGCACAAGGGCCTTTCTTGATGCCGTTCTTCGGTTTATTTCCAGTCGTGGTATGTGTTCATACATTTTTAGTGACTGTGGCACAAACTCTGTAGGTGTCAAGAGTCATTTTACAGAACTACAAAGACATCTAGAGTCCCATACCAAAACCAAAGTGGTAACAGATAAATTTTCGGTCCAAGGTATAACTTGGCATTTCAACCCAACTTCAGCTCCACATTTTGGTGGACTATGGGAGTCTGGTATCAAATCGTCCAAAACTCACCTAAAAGGAGTGGTGGGTGATCAGACACTTAACTTTGGAAGGCTATCCATACTCTTCATTCAAATTGAAGCAGTGCTAAATTCCAGGCCTCTTTGTGCTCTCTCTGTGGATCCAAATGACCTTGATCCGTTGACACAAGGACATATTATAGTGGGTCATTCTCACACCAGACCACCTGAGGAAATCGTAACGGAGCTTCCAACCAACAGGTTGAAACATTGGCAGTGTATACAACAAACATATCAACACTTTTGGCAAAGATGGTCAACGGAATATATACATACTCTCCAACAGAGACAAAAATGGGCTACAAACAAGGCCAACTTACAAAAGGGACTATTAGTCTTGATAAAGGTAGACAATCTTACCCCACTTTGGTGGCAGATCGTAAGAGTAGAAGAGGTGTACCCTGGAAGGGATGGGATAACCAGAAACTTAAGTGTCCGCACCAAGCATGGGACCCTCAAACGACCGGTTGTCAAATTATGTCCACTTCCTAATCAATTGTATGGATATAGATTTTTTGTAAATATTATTCTGTACATATCTTTGTTGTTGTTTTGTTATTCTTAAAAACTAACTTTAGTTTTAGGTGGGTGGTATGTTTGTACATTGTTTTATTGTTTGATCAATACCATTAGTCTCTACTTCATGTTTCGGCCCTCTATGCTATCTCTTTGGATAGTTCTCCCTTATCTAGGTTCTTTATGCCTCGAAATTAGTTAGATTTGTTTGTTTTGTGATTTTATTGATATTATGTTGAGGTTTAGACTGTTTTTTGGTCTTTTCTTTATTGGTCTTTTATTTTGTTGAACTTGTTTGATGCATAAAATGCGGGCCATCTTAAGCTCCTTTGACAACTATGTGCCTTTACAACGATTATGATTCTTTACTTTGGAGTTTTGAATCAACCGTGCTAAAAATCCGATGACTCGTCACAGCTTTACCCATAATGAGTAGTGTTTGAATAGGTACAACCCGCAAAATATTCCCTTCTGCTAGTAAACTGATAGTCTTTACTATCGTTAACTCAGGTACCTCTTCCATGCAAGTCATCTCAGGGAGCTTAGGCCAACTACTAATCAGTTGTTTCAGCCAATCTGGTCCTGTCCACCAGATGTGGAAATTTGTCAATTCTTCAGGATGTAAGCCTCTAGATGCACAATAAACCGGATTTGAATTAGTTGGGACATGTCTCCAATGTTGTTCTGGTACTGCTACTTTAATTAGGGCTACTCTGTTGGCACCAAATGTTTTCAAAAAATGTGGTAGCGTTTGAATCCATGCCAAAACGATGGTAGAATCTGGCCAAATATACACAGTTGACACCTGTAATCGTTTTTCAAATTTCTGCTGCACCTACTCCATAAGTGTGGCTAGGAGTTGAGACCCACAAAGATTAAGTCTAAGAAAAGATAAACTCTTAACCGGAGATACTCTTGACTTGGCGATAAGGTTGTTAACTTTAATTTCTCCACTACAAGTAGTAATTTGAAGATAGACAACTGCAGCATATCCTTTTATAGATTCATCACAAAATCCATGATGTTGACAATTAATAGCATCATTAGTTGATATGAATCTGTTGATCTTGATATGTGGTCTGCATGAATGCCTTAGCTCAGTACACCACTGGAGATAGCCACCCCCACAGGATCAAATATCATAACAATATTTGAGAGAACTGCGCTCTTCGTTACTGTAACCTCAGAGGGATGTACATGATAATATACTTAATCTGACGTGGGGTCCCATTCCAACCCTAATATCTTAATTACTTGATCTCCATCTTCCTCACACATGAGGGTAACTTCACGGTGTTCATTTGGTATCTCCTTTAATACTTCGTGGTGGTTGCTAGACCATTTCCTGAGTTGGAAGCCTCCTAGGCCTAGCAATTTAATCAACTCGGTTTGTAAACTGAGAGAATATTCCACTGAATCAGCATCAGTGACTATGTCATCAACAAACATGTCCCTACAAAGGACCTGGGCAGCACGAGGGTAACGAAGTTTTTCATCAGAAGCGAGCTGACGCAGGGATCCCATAGCTAAGTAAGGAACTGAAGATACACCATTAGTCACAGTATTAATTTGATATTCTTGAATCTGATGATCAGGGAATTCGCACCACAGTATTACCTGGTAATGTCGGTCATCCGGAATGACAAGTATTTGTCGATACATCTTGCATATATCAGTGGTGAGCACAACAGGATGGAATGGAAAATTCATAACAAACGTTACAATTACCCTTTGCAGTTTGGGACCCTTCAATAATTTATCATTCAGTGATTTACCCAATTATGTTGCTGCAGAAGCGTCAAATACCACTCTCAGTTTGGTATTTGAACCAGATTCATTGGATACGCAATGATGTGGGATATTGTATCTAACGTCCTGGATCATTGATGGTTCAATGCGATGCATATGATCGAGCTCTTTATATTCCCTTATAAAGGTCACATACTGTTCCTTCACTTGTGGGTAACGAGCTAAGCGGCGTTCCAGGTGAGGGAGTCTCTTGACTGCTTGTTGACGTGACACTCCCAACTCTGGTTGTGCATCCTTGAAAGGTAGCCGAACAATATATCTACCCTCACTATCAAGCGTGTGTGTTGTCACATAGTGTGCCTCACATATAGCTTCATAAGGGTTAATGTGGTTAGTCACGGGTAATTCTTCCACCTGCCAAAAGCATCGCAAAACACTGTCAAGAGTCGGTTCAGTAGCAATAAATAAATATGAAAAACTAGGAGTTATAAGTGGTTGAGGTCCTACTCGACAAATTATGATCTAAACAAAGATGCTATGCAATCCCGAGGGACAATTAAATAAAGTTGAATACAACCCACCATCAAAGATCTCGGGTAGTACATCTGCACCTAAGATAATGTCAATCGGCTCTGGTACATGAAAATGAGGGTCAGCCAACTGAATATGAGCAAACTCCTGAACCATATCTTTAGAAAGCACGGTTGATGGCATTCCCGATGTGATTTTATTTAGAATGATGGCCTCGGTGACCAACTGAAGTCCATAAACACCACACGGTGTCACCTCACATATCACAACCCCCTTGTTGGCTTGCACAGTTGAGAGAGGGATCCCTCTAATAGGAATTTTCAAATTGAAACGTGGTAGTCACCACTGGTGAGCACATTCTACAGTAATAAATGATTATTGTAACGCACAATTTATCAACACTCGAACCTTCTGATAAGCACCATGCCCATCCTTAACTTACACTACAGCGGTTCCCAACAAGACTGTAGTAAGGCTCACAGAACTGGTGGTAAGTGAGTTGATGTGTTCACCCCATGTAACAATGCCTTCATGGCCTGGAGAATGAGCCTGATGGGTATCATCCCCTTGCATATACCTACTGTCTCTATGGGTGTGATCAATGTGAGAGCTGGTAAAATGTTGGTTTGAGCTAGTCGATCCTTGACCGCAAGTATTAGTGTTGCCTTGACTACCTGACCCTATGTGCAACAATGTGTGATGATTTTGATTTCATTGCAGACATTTGAACCTTGAGGAGAACTCCCTTACTTGGTGCGACTCCCTTAAACAATTAAAACACAAGTTATTTGATTTTACCCAATCCTGGCATTGTATCGGTGTTTTGCTCGTGAACACTGGACACTTATTATAAATACTGTGGATAGCTTGACACACAGTGCAGTGACCTTGATTTGAGTTAACATAAAATGAGCTTCTCATTCCAACAGGTGACTTCAGTGATCCTTCCATCCTCCTGTTGGTTGTTATATGTCTAATACTCGCGGTAGTTGACGGTGTTAGACCTTGATTTGCAGATGGCAGTGCTTTGCAGTGATTTCAAGAAATTCAATAAGTTATTAAAACTTGGTAAATTGGTAGCCGTGTGCGCAAGTTCAAACATCAGTCGTGTCTCTCTATCAAACATTTTCTGTGTCAAGTTTAATAAGATAAAACTCCACTCGCAAACTGGAAACTTAAACACATTTAGTGCACCGAAGTTCTCCTTGAATGTGTCCACTAACGGCTTTAAGTTCTGTGGTGACCTTGAGGTTAGACCCGGGAAATGCATTATATTCTCTAAATACGTAGTAGCTATTGACCTTACATATTGGCAACGTTCTATAATAGTCACCAAGGCTAACAGGTAATTCTCCTCTGACACCCGTAACGATTTTAATAAACTTAGCAGCTCACCAGATAACGTTGTCAAAAAATATTGAAACCTTTACACTGGTGTTAAGGTTTTGTTTGTATGAATGAGAGAAACGTACAAGTCATGAAATGTGGTCCAGTCAGTGTTTATACCACTAAATGTGGGCAGTTGCAACGTAGGCAATTTTGCCGACAATGCCTTTACTGGAGGTCCATTATCGTTTCCCAACGTGGATGAAGGCTTAGTATACCATACATAAATCTCCTTAACCTGGTAGTAGGTAATGTCAAAGTCTTCAATCAGCTTGCCATGTGCATAACATCAAAGTCATTCTTATATTTTCTTGCAGCGACTACTAATACAACGTGGGTTTCTTCAAAATCTCTCCTCAAATGTCCCAAGTCTGAACAATGTGCCTTGAATATCTCTACTTTGATAATGCCATTTGAAACATGTCATGAGAGCTTGTAAAGTCTGTTACCCAACAAGTTATCACCCTAAACCTAGCTTCGAGCTGTGCATAAGATATGATGATGGCAAATTAACACAAATTGAATGTAACAAACGGGAACTAAACATACAAACGTAAGCAAATAAGATACGCTACTAACAATAACAAACAGTCAAAACACGGCCATCGATTACATCCCAACTCTCGAACAATATCGAACTGACGAACCTCGATCACTATTAGATACGATGCACAATCGATATGGCAGCGACTGATCGGTAACTCCAACGATACATCGAGGGGATGACGTCACTAATCCAACTGACCCAGCATGGCCAAAATATGAAGTGAACAAATGTTACAAGAAATAACCAAACTTAACTAATAAGTTGCTCTATCCACCCTAACACACAGAAACAGCAAGGAACACTGAAACACGTATCCTTGGCCCGGATGGACCAAAATTATGTAGCGTAAATCACAATGACAGAAAACTAAAAACCTATGTAAGACCAGTGTTACGAACATGGTCAAATGGGCTAAATGGTGTAATCGGAATGGATAGAGGCAACTCACCTTCATTTTATGTTGTCTGATTGGTATTGTCTTGGAGCAGTCAATTTAATTAACACACGCACAACCTCACGAATACCTGAGATTGGACCGCTTCCAGGTGAAAGTTAAAGCAACATATAACCATTACTTATGGGTCTATCATGTCTAAGCGCATGACTTACTAAATTGGCAGAACGAAAAAACACGCCAGCAACACTTGGTGGGAAAATAATAGACCTAGAGGGGTCCAAATAAGGTCTTTTGGCTCACAAGAGTGAGGAAAAAATAATGAAAGTGGAAGGAGTCAAGAAAATATAAGAAACGACCAATAACATTATAAACCTCCAGCAAATAGCAATAAAACCATAAAACAAAAAGAAACTAACTAATTTAGAGGCACAGAGAACCTAGATAAAGGATCACTATCCAAAGAGATAGCATAGAGTACTGAAACAAGAAGTAGAGAATTAATAGTACTGGTAAAACAATAAAACAATGTAAAAACACTCTCCATAAATAATTTTGTGGGGTCGGTACTGTGTCAAAACACGGTTGTGCTGTATCACTACTGTTGCACATCTTTCTTGATAATGCCATCCAAGAGAAAAATTTAACCGTTTACCACCGACATATTTAGCAACTTCATGATTATAATGTTCTGCATCGTTGCTATTCACATCTTCAATAAGACCTCTTTCATTATTGGCCAAGAATGAAGTGGCAGCAATAATTCTACTGTAAATTGCCGTATATTTGAAATCCTGTACAACAGTGGGTGACATGTTGCGTTTTTCTATTCCATCACAAAAATAATGGAGTTCAACGCATCTTGAATGATTTCAAAACACATGGTCAGTACCAATGAGCATGTGAAGTTTTATTTGATAAACTCTATCTATATCAAATGTATTTTTTCGATACTTTATTACCATTGTAACAACATTTCACAGGCAGCCAAAGTTATTTGCAACTTTCTGACGAAGAACAAATATGAAAAGCCTTTGGAACATCTTGCAACTATTTCTATAATTTTGTTGCAGTAATTACTCAAAAGATGATTCTGACACTCAACTTTTTCCACTGTAATGTGCTTTTAAGGTCTAGCAGACAATGTTTTCATGTAAAAACTACTGTCACTGTCAGCGATAAGTCTACTATATCTTACTGTATACATGGTTTCACTGGTTAAAAAGCCATTGAGTATAATTCCTGCCACCATACTTGTTTAACTATGGTTGGCACCCCAATTCTTGAAACTCGAATGACCTTAAGATTCTTCTTTTCTTCTTTCTGCACGTATGCATAAAGTGCAATACTTATTTTTGACGCCAATGAATATTACTTTTTGGGTAATTGATATTAATTTTAGACAAACCGAGAGAGAAGATACCTTGAAGACGACGAGAACAAAGACTAAAATGAATAAAACAATGATCAAGACTACAAAAAACAAAGACTGAATAGCTATAGGAAAACTAGGAAACACATAACGGAAAAAAATATGAATCTACCATACATGATGGGACACGACTTACCTAATGTGTGTCTAATCTCTAGGTATCCGGGAAATGTCTGTGGTAAAACGAGGGTTGGAACTCGAGATTACATTGAGAGCAGTGCCACTG
>CABFOW010002600.1:38678-69157 GCA_902141385.1 Timema californicum | reverse complement strand
TGGAGTAACGAGGGTTGGAACACGGGATTACATTGAGAGCAGTCCCACTGGACAACTGGGACTTGGCCCAACCGTACTGACGGCCATTACTATAACATTGTAGAGGATACGTGGAAGAGTTAGTTGGATCAACCCAAAGTGCCACATGACTGCGGAACATTCTGTAAGAATTGTAATCTGGGGCTGGCACTGTCGGGCGGACATACTATCAGTTGGTCGTAGAGGATGGCTATTATTTAGTGATTAAGTGTGTTCAACGAACAACAACCGCAGTGAGTGCACCAAAAAGCAACCGCTAAGAAAATGTGAAATATCACATATGTAAATTCAGTAAACTACATTAGATTTAAACTAGTATGTAAGGTATTATAGTGTTAGTTTTGGATTAAGGAACTATCTCCTAAATAGATTAAATATAAAAAGAAAAAGAAAGAATAGAAAAAATTATAATGCTAGTAGAATACTAGGGCTATAATTATATATTAGGAAGTATTAGGTTAATAATAAATAGTAATCCCCCATAAACGTGAAGATATGGTAGAACACCATTTAGGGGAGAAAAATACTAAAGTCCACACGGCTGGATTATAAATTCGAAACCCCTGTCACTAGCATATGTGACCAGACTGACTGACGCCTAACTCCATGTACCATTGGTTGCGAGTAAAATGTAGGTTAACTCGCTCGAATATGAATTATATATTCTCCCGTGACTCACGCCATGAATTTGAGATGACATACTAATCGATCAATTTACGCTGTGTTAGTCGAGAAATGTAATTAAAAATTAATATCTCGAAGTAAGCCGATTTTGGTCAACAAATTTTACAATGCACAGTTTTTGAATACACTTTTTTAGTTTTCCAAACAACACTTGGAATATTTAACCCTTTAATACACATTTTAGGGATGAAAAGAACAGCTTTCCTTAGAGTAAATGTACCCTCATCAGAGTATAAAGAAGATGGGAAACCTATAGTGAAAACTAGATCCACTAAAAACATTTATGTAAAACTTTCTCAAGTTTTCTACACCACAAAAATCCTTAAATTATTTATTCTCAAATAGAATGAGAAATAAAATAATATCAAGTTCAACTTGCAATGTCTTTACAAATAACTTGTAAACTCGCGTTTATCTAAATGTTTCAATCTGTTTTTAAGTCTTTATTTAAAATGTATATGAGAGCTTTAACTAGTGACTTAAAATCAATTTAACGCACTAAGATAGATCAGAAGTGTCAAGTTATTTGAAAAGACATTGCAAGTTAATCTTGGCACTCTTTTATAAGTCACTTCTTTTCGAGGCTGAGCAATTTAAAGTTTTTTGTGTAAAACTTTGAACATATTTACATAAATATTTTTTTTATATCAATACTTTTGTGAAGATTAGATTTAAGAATATGTTTATTTAAGTATGCACTGTAATAAATTAATGAATCATCGTAGTAATAATGATATGCCAATATATTGTTATACGAATTTAAAAAAAAGCCTGATCCTTCTACTAAACTGACTTACCCCCATCCCCTCACCACCATTTCATATTTTTAGGATCCAAGTTGAAAGGTTGAGCTTTCGTATTTTTCTCTTAGCTTTAATCATCATCCATGCCAATTTTCAAGGCTATGTGTTGACTGGAAGTACCCTAGAGGTTTTTATGATAAGTAAATGAATAATTGAGTCACGAAATGAGCATCTTTTACTTTCTGTATATCATAGCTGCTTGAGCTAATAACTTCAACTTAGTAAATATGACTACAATATTTAATATTTACAGGTTGTTAAATTTTTACATTCCGGTTATATTTGGGAAAAAGTTAGAGGGAAGAAAGGGGATGAATGTGGCTATATTCATTGTATGAAAGAGCAATTAATTAGTTACAATTTGATGTTTAGCATGTCACATTTAAATAAAATTTTAAGATTAAATATTGGTCATTGCTTCACCCAAAAAGTGTTCAAGTGAGACGAGAAGAATGGAAGAAATTAAAGTAGGAAGAATGGTGGCAGAATATAGAAATATGGAAGCATTTAATAAACTTATCTCTCCAAGGGCTGGAAACAGTTGATGATTTTGATGAGCTGATATTGTGCAACATTGACATTATTTAGAAAAAATTCAAGTTCAATAACTTTACCCGTTTCCATACTAGTAGCTGTTGCCATAGTATTCAATCACGTAAGAAACGTTTTCATCAACTTTACTCGAATGTGGCAGCAGTATTAATATCATTGTCATTTTACATTAATGCCTCCTAAACAGCTTTATACATAGAGTCTTTAGTTATACTTTTCACACAATTACCTGAGAAATTATTTCACTTTAAAAATTTACCAGGAGATTGAGGTATATTCATTATAGAACACAAAGTTTCATCTGCAATCTTGTCATCACCTCTTGGACCATATATTAACCTCACATTTAAATCAAAATACTATGTCAGTTTTTCTAAAAGTATAAAATTAACATGATTAGGCCTAGCTTCTATAAATACAAACAATCTCCAAAATTATTGGTATACCCTTTGGTTTATCAATAACCTCGCAGACTTCAATATAGTCCTTTAAGAACAAGTATTAGCATTTTATACTTTGATTGTTATTTTATTTAAAATGCTATGATCGATAGTTATATTTACTTCTTTCAGTTTTTCACTAAAATAATAATTTTTTGAACATGTGTTTTCTAGTAGTTCAATGTTCTTCCTGATGTAGGACTAGGACTTTTCATATTGCCATCTAAATCTGCATCATAGTAGGTATAAACATTATCAGTCAGATTAATAATATTATTATTAGAAAAATAATATTTTAATATAGTACTTGTAAATTGATTATCACCCAAACCTCTGCAACCAAACTTCTTTATTCTACCCATTTTTTAAATAGTTGCCAAGTTGGATAATTCAAATCACCTTCATAGTATCATATCTTTCACTTTATCTCTTCATTATACAGATAATACAAACAAACATTCTTGTTTAATACTGACAAAAATACCAACAAAATAAAATATAGATCAATTCTTTGAGAAAAAATCCCAATTAATTATTTGAGTTATTAATTCTAGAGGAATATATAGACAAAGGAAATACTATCGTATAGTTTCACAAAATAACTGATCAAAACCCATATTTTTACATTAATTCTGGATGTAATAAATGTAGAATAGTGACGTATAATATGTAATTATAATCAGAAAACATATTGTATCAAGATATTAATAAAATACGAAAATGTAAAACTTTATTGAATAAAAAAAACACCCTTATGGTTTTAAAGTGAAACATTCTTAGTTGAGTTATAGTATGATACAAAAATGAAACACTATATAATGAAATTTAAAAATTAAAATTGATACGCCTAAAATACACATACTTTTTGCGACAGTAAGATATTTGTATTCAATAACCGAGCATCAGAAAAATAAGACTTGCTAAAAAGATTACTTTTTCTGTGAGCTAATTTGTAAAACAATTATTTTAAATACTTTTAATCCTAAACTTACGTACTTTTTAAACTCATTAAAAACAGGAAGTTCCAGTTTTTAATGCTGGCCAAACGAAAAATATGTCTGGGATTCCAAAATTATAATTTTGATATAGATATTATAATAAATATGTAGATTTTAACAAATAAACCTATTACTGTGATTTTTTTTAAACAATTAAATTAAATTAATCATTATAGTTATATTAGCCAATTATTTCTATAAATTTATATTAATATATCATGGACAACTTTTTCAATAATCATATATTATGTGTTTATTGAATATGCCCAATCAACAGTAAATTTAAATAGGGTCTATGAATAAGTACTATTTTTATGTTAAAAATTTTAGTGGAGTAGTAAATTAACAAAGTTTACAACAAATATAGGATAAAATAATATTTAAATAACAACTTAAGCATGGGTTTTATGTGTTTACCCATATCGACGGAATAAATGAATTTGTCCTTTAGCTATTAGGGTATGTTTACATAAAACCATTTGAAAAAAATTAATGTATTTTTATAAGTCATTTCAAATGAAGATGTATTTAAAGATTACATTTTATAACTATTCATCGGTATGTTCATTTTGATAGGGAATAGAGTTTTAAAAATAAGAACACAAACACAATTAATATTAAGTTTAAGAGTTTTAAATTATAAGTAAAATGTCACTAAACTTCTTAAAATGTTAGGATAAAACCAAAATTTATATAATAAAAAGATTCATTATTTGAGATCATTGAAAACCATTAGAATATTCTTAAAAAGTAAATAATATATCCTAAATAAAGTATTATATTGTATTTTACTTTGTGTACTTACAAAAGTGACATATTTTACCTCCAATTTGTTGCTGATAGTAACGTATATTGCGACAAATTATTACACAGAACTTAACAATGTAGACTCCAATTGTTTCTATAAAGAATACTATGAATGATACAATCAGACCAACTCCAAGCAGTAGAAACGATGGTTGAAGATGAACTCTGCAGAGAGGTACAGCACCACTGAGAGACGTTTTCTTACGTAGGGAAAAAAGAGCATTGTTTATATTATCTGCCCTCCATTTGTATATCACTCCTGCCTCATGCAAACGAATAATCAAAGTATTGAACTTACTCAGATAAGGAGAATAGTCTTTGAATGACCAAGAAACAGGCACGGTGTAAACACAATCATTGATAACATGAAGAAGAGGATTTTCGTCAGTGAAATATTCAAGATCAGTTACCAATACACTAGCAGTGTTTTGCGTTGTGATCAGAGAAAGGTTTCTATAAATGGCAATCATCTCCAATGTTTTATCACGTCCTAATCCATACACATATCTGCTCATTAGATAGGACACCATTCCTTTATTTTCAGGGTAATAAGATTTAATTAGTTCTTCAATTTTATTGGAATACAAAAATGTACCAATCTTCAGACCCGATTCAAATGCTTCTTTAATTGTACTTATGTCAGATTGATATTTAGGAACTAAGAGGTAGCTTGTAAACTTGCCAATGAAAGCGTTGCTCATCACAAAACTAAGTAAAATACATGAAATGACAAAAGTACGTTGTTTGAATAGGACCGGTAATGTATTGGTTAAACCCGTGGAGAAAATACGAAATGTTTCATAAAATATTTCACCACAAGGTAACATGTCTTCTTTCAATAAATCGAAGTGTGATATTAACCACCAGGATATGGGGATGAGTAGGGTAAATGTAACCAAATACAGTGTCCAAGTTTCAGTGGTGAATGGGAGAATCATTTTCTTATAATTTGACATTTGTAATGCCTTTGGCACTACAACTACGACGCATTGCATATTAAAAGGATAAGATGACTTTTGATGGTTAGATTCATTTATGGACCATTGAGAAGCAAAAAGATCCTTTTCTAATCCTGCCATTTTATCGGAACTGGTATGTAATCCATCCATTATGTTTGCTGATGCATTAACGTGTTTCATTAATGTATTTATAACATATCCATCAGGTCCTTTCATGTAAATCTTACCCAGATTATCTTTTTTCAAAACAAGTAATGGATGATGACTATGATAAGCCAATTGTATCACGTGATTGTTCATATTTCTTAATTTATCATAGAATATGTTATTTAATTTTATTGGACTTGAATGGTATACTTTGAAACCATTATTTATAAATGGGTTGTATGATCCAGTTTGGAGCTGATTTTTGTTTTGAGACGTTTGATTTTTCTTCGAACTAGAAAACAACACGAGGACGTTCAACATGCTGTGTTTTAGCCAACAACTTTTCAACATCACTTCAACTTGTTCTAACTGTAACTCGTTATCACTTATCACTATAACCATGAATAGAGAACGAGGATTCCAGAGTGTAGTTGTTGTTATTCTATCATTGGTGAAACACTGTCCTCTAATTTGTTCAAACAAAAATATGAAACCTATGCTGTTTTCTAAATTCTCATTTTTATTTATTTTATCATATTTAACCACTTGGTTTTCATTTCTGTCTAATATAGGAATACCAATTTCCCTATTACAATAATTGATCACATTGTTGAGCAACTTAACGTTCTCAATATTGTTCTCCCAAGTGATTATTATTAAACTGACCTTGTTTGCGTAGTAGTCCTTGATAACATATTTAATATCTTCAAATATAATATTTGCAAATAATTGTATTTCTTTTTCTTGGGTATTTAAAATGTTGATTGAAGTTGCTATAGTTATAGTGTTCAATAATCTTGTATATAAATAAAGCATTTTACGTTGAAGAACTAAAAACGAACAAAAACCAAATTTACATCAAATCCGTGTTTAATTTGTGTCTAGAATATATTGGCATATTATAATTTAATCACTCCAATTTATGTAATTTTAAAATTAAATCAAGTGTTATATTTATAAATATTAAATTTCAATGGCATAGAGCTTTTATACATTTTTTCATTTTATGTCGCCGGTTTTATTTATACCATATTAACCAAAATATAAGTAAGCCGTTGTAACATATTTACTATGGTATAGTTTTAATTGTTAATTCTTTAAAAAACGTTAATCAAAAATTTTGTTTGGAACCAGCCTACTAAACAGTACGTGCACCTCACGAAATATTTGCTGAATGCTCCGTGAATCAATACTTCAGCTTGTGAGACATAGTTAAATAAAAAAACATATTTAGGATAGCCCTTATCTTATCTATTATCTAAAAGTGTATTCTAACATGACCCATTTACTCTATTCAAAAAGTATTAATAATTGGGATGGATATGCATGATAAATTTAAGTTGATTAAACAGTAACCAGTTTCACATCAGAACAACAATGTAATATTCTTGTGGTTTGAAAACAACGTGTGTATTAAAGTGCTTACTCTAGTTATTCTATTAGAGATTTAAAATTAAATTAAACAAAATAATAGCGATTATTAACTAGTAAAATATAAAATCAATTGATAAATACTAAGGTCAAGCCTAATTTATGTTTAATGAATCGGAATTAAACTGGATAAAATACTTTTTTTTAAATATATCACTATAAATTTAGTTATAATAACAATCATGGTTAAAACCAGGGTGTCAAACCATAACCAGAATTAATAGCCAATTATGACACTTATTTTTAAGTAGCCAGAATAGTGGCCATATAAAATAATTTTCTTAAAAACCAAAAACGGAATTTAAATCGATGTATAAGATCATAAAGGTTATGTCTTTCCAAAGTTTTGAGCTTTTATAATTATTCTCACAATTTTATTTTTATACTATTCTTACTTTAACTTTACTGTGTAATACCTTCTTTTTTTCCATAATTTTTGTCAATTATAGGATATATTTATTTCCTAAGCGTATTTTAATAGAGTCAATGAGCACTTAGAATTATGCACTAATGAGGAATGATTATTGTCACATTATGTAAGGTGTTATTATTATTTTTTGGAAGATGTATATAGATTTGTGTGATAGCTAACCTGTCTAAATGTGCGTTGTACAAGGTCCGACAGTTACCTGCGACTGCGGCTGGAGTTGCAATATTCACGCTTGAGCAGTTTGAATTTGGTCTGCGACACCGGGTGATATTGGCACGTGACGCAGCATTGGTGGACTGTCCAGTTGTTGTGGCTAGAGCCTAAGCGACAGTACTGGGAGTTTTATCGACATTGCGCATTTATTGTTGAATTTTATGTAGTAATCACTTTAATAATATTCAGACAACGAAAATTGGAGGCTCTAATGGCCCATTCGATGGATGTGGTGCTGTGTGAGTTAATATCCTAATATCCATAATTAGGATCTATAATGTGTATGAGAACAGGAAAAGCGACCGACATGTAAAAACATTCGCGTACGTGAGTGTGTGCTATGCCTTCTAGGTCCCATCTCACAAGTTCTGCAAGTACCTTGATGATTGGGATCGAGCTAGATTACTTTTATTCATCCGTTTCATCCTAGTCGGTGTCCGGTTCGTAAGCTTCGTTGGAATCTTTGGGCAGTGCCGAGTTGGTATGGGTGACAGGTGGCGTTGATCCTCTACCAATGGGTCGATACAAACTACATTTCCTTTTTTAGAATAGAATATTTTACTTGCTCTTATTTCATCAGATATGTTCCCTTAAAACAGATTTATAAACGAGTAGAAAGAGACACCTTGGAGGGAGTTTCGTTTTTGAGAAATTTAATATTTCTTACAACTGTAAAGCAATGCCATAAACATTTAATATTATGTTTTTCAGATGTCAATCTTTCGACACCCCTGCAACTTGTTTCTTTCTTCATCATAACGTCACTTTTCATACAGCCAGGAATAAAGAACAAATGTTTCGGAGGGAGATAGTTATACTATCTAACACTACCAACTAATTTGAATCACAAAATATATGGAGGCAATATGTAACTAAACCTATTTTTCTGTCTTTAATTTGAAATATGAATGTGAGGAATGCCAGGTCTCCACCGTGGTTCGGATTCCACGTTAAACTGTAGGTCCTTCATTTCATCTCACAATCACCTTACCATTACACATTAGCGTAAGTGCGTATAACCCGAACGGGTAGTAAGACGCGGTGCTAATAATAATAATAATTTGAAATATTTTACCACTTTATTTCATTCATCTTTTCAATAGAATCATTTTGGTCCACTCTCTTATAGAAAAAATCACTAACGCTCTTTCATTAGTCTTGCCAACATGGAAACCCCAACTTTCCAGGTCGAAATTTCTTGTTGTTTCTATCAAGAAGGGAGCGGAGGGAAACTAAA
Source organism: Timema californicum (assembly GCA_902141385.1). Taxonomy (NCBI): domain Eukaryota; kingdom Metazoa; phylum Arthropoda; class Insecta; order Phasmatodea; family Timematidae; genus Timema; species Timema californicum. The sequence continues at coordinate 60,417 of CABFOW010002600.1, read as the reverse complement.
TTTAAACATCCACATTTTTAAAGAGGTGCAAGAAATTTTCAGAACGAGTTCAAATAAGAAAGAGCACAAATTAACTACTTACCTCAAATACCTCGGTGTGATTAAACAACAATGGGCAGTTGAAATTCTGACCAAGTTATATCCACCGAAAAAATTACTATCCAATTTCCAAATAACTGCTTCGGTTGTTCGAATGGTCTGATGCGTCACTCTCGCAATAGGGATGATAGGGAGATAGGTGTTCAAATCGTGGTCGGGTGTACAAATGTGGTTTTCCATAAATTGCAATCTATTATCCTCCCAAACAAATGCGAGTATGCTTCCTCTAAGATTCTAACTTTCTCATTCTTAAGTTTAGGATGAAATGGAAGGGCTGAGAAAAGCGCAAAAATATCGCATGCTTTCTCACATTTTTCCAACACTATGAAATATCACACGAGGTAGAATATTTTTTATCTTGTGGGTCAAATCAATTTCTTTATTTGTACTGAAATAGATTTTAATAAATCTTAGTAATTCATTAATTAAATTAATGCCAATTTGGCATTTTTCACCCTTTTCCCCCTATTTTTTAAGTACAAACATTGGATTTTCAGCGCTAATAAAGTTAGTTTTATTTTAAAATTAATAAAACAAATGGAATAATCGTAATTATCCAATAGTGTTAATATAAATTAGCCCATCAATGTTCTGCCAGATACTATACTATCTCCTACCTACCCCCACAACTAGCCGGCCAACCACTACAACATCAAGACATCCCTCAGATGCCTGTCAACTTTTTGTCTGACTGCTTAGTTGTGCAGGTACAAGGCCCCCTTCCCCCTGACAGAACATCCTCTCTCTGACGCACTGGGGTGAGTTCGTGAGGTCGCCTGCATTTTGTTTCAATTGTCGTATAGCAAATCAACTTTTATTCTCACTTTCAAATAGGCCTAATGTCATTCGTATTAGTTTTATTTGAACTTTCAAATATCTGAATGATGGATGGTTCGATCGTCGCTGCTACTGTTGTATTAAACTTATTTATATTTATAATAATCTAATACAGCAGCATTGAATAAGAGCAACTATTATATTCATTTGAACATTATAAGGCCCACTTCAGTGGCCGCGTAGTCTAACGCACTAGTCTCACCGTAAACTAGACTACCGATGGCGGGGAGATTAAGGGTTCGAATCTCGATCGATTATACTGGAGGTATTTAAAAAAAATGTTTTCCACTCTTCCTTCACGTAAATGTGGGTACACTTCCTATAAATATAATCTACTAATTCCGAAAACAATTAATGTAATAAGTACATACGCGAAGTTCTCGAATTGAGCTGGAACGCCACTCCAGTTGATACGAAAATATATTACGAGCGTTCCGCTTGATACACACAAGTTTAAAGCGTTCCGCCTTCACACTAGAACGCTACTCCTTCATTATCCTACCGTTTTACAAAAGGATCTATATTTTAGTCTGAACGAACACAGATTCTACTACCTGTCTGTATAGTGTATTCATTCTATTTTTTTACTACACTGGGTTGTCTAAGGAATTGCTTCACAACAAATCCGATGATTCCTTTAACAAGATAATGACTTCAACACAAACTGCGTATAGCTCGAATGGTTAGTAAGACGATTGATAATAATAATTTAACACATATATATTACAGATGTTAATCTTTTACCTTCCCTTTTTCATCCTTTATTGTGGGGATTATTTTTTGAAATGGCATTTGCTGTTCTATTATTTTACTAATAAATGTATAACATAAAAAAATTTATTGTCCCTATGGCATTACAAAACCCTAATTTGAGAGTTATCAAATTTTATAAATATATATTAATTATTGACAGAAATATAGAATAGGTTCATTTATTTTTTAATTTTACTAAGGGATTTAATAAGCACACTATCTCTAGCTATTTAAAGCGTTACAACTTATAAATTTATGTAAAAGTTGTATAGGCACCGTGAATTTTCCTAGATATTCAACTTATGAACTTATGTAAAATTTATAAATTATTTGATCAAAATATAGCGCCGCTGTGATTTTTCCCTATTTAAATAAATTCAAGTTTAAATTATTTAGTTGTATGCAAAGGTTTATTTGATATAGTTTAATGATTATGATTTGATAAGAAACTCATGCACTGACAAGATGAACATTCTAAAATATGATAATTTAATAGCTCATGACATTTTAAAATACCATAATATGTAAAATAGAATAATCAAACAAATATTAGATAGATTAGCTTAAAGCACAGAGTTAAATGTTTTTGATTACATAGATTTATATAAAGTCTTATTCAGCATAGTTTGATGGTAAAGGAAATGGACGTTGCTAATATATGAATTTTACATATTTGAATGATAATGCTGACGGATATAATTATAAAATTTATTTGTGAATAAATATTTCAAGTATACTTTTCATTGTGTTAGTTATATTTGTAAAAAATATATTATAAAATCTTTATATGTGTAAATAAATATTCTAGGTATACTTTTCGTGGCGTTAGCTATATTTGCTATAAAATATTCTAAAAATTTATTTTTATAAATAAATATTCCAAGTATCCTTTTCGTGATGTGAACTATATTTATAAAAATAAATTCTAAAATTTTTATTTGTGTAGCTAAATATTCCAAGTATACTTTTCATGGTGTGAGCTATATTTGTAAAAGGAATATTCTAAAACTTCTATTTGTGTAACTAAATATTGCAAGTATACTTTTCGTAGTGTGAGCTATATTTGTAAAAAGAATATTCTAAAACTTTTATTTGTGTACATAAATATTCCAAGTATACTTTTCATGGTGTGATCTATATTTGTAACGATTTTCTAAAACTTTTATTTGTATAAATAAATATTCTAAGTATACTTTTCAGAGTGTGATCTATATTTGCAAAACTTTTATTGTGTAAATAAATATTATGTTATGTTTGTGTTTTAACTTCTACACCCAAGTATATCCTATAAATACAAGTTTATTTATCTAAGGAGCTAAGAGCCAATTTTGCAATGCCTCGTCAAATTCCTCTTAACTGTTCGTAAAGTCTAACCGTTGGTTAAACTTGGCGTTGTGTACTATAGTACCATTTTTATGTGCTCTTCAAATTACGAACAGGTGCCTTCCTTCCATTAGTTCATATCGTTAACTTTCTCGGAGCACTAGATTTGTTTCAAAGCTTTTGATTGGCTTAATTTTACCATAGAGAATACACGCAAGTCATTACAAAGTCTATGGAACTGCTATGAAAACAAATCAATCAAAGCAAATCCAATTTGTTAAACCTGTTTAAGGTTATCTGCTAACTTTTATCATATTTATTTGTCTGCTAAGACGTTTGTTGAAAATAATAAACACGAAATTTAAATTTTAGCATAAAAGAGGAAATTCCGTTTATTGAATTAATGGATAGATACAAACAAAAGATTTAAAATAAACAATTCTAATTGGTGTCCAGTCACTTCAAGAATTTTTAAAACTTTATCTTTGTTTAAACGAAAACGTAAAATGATTCTTCCACTTTAAAAAAAATTCAGGAAACTCTTTCATTCCAATTACTGTATATCTTCAGTATTCAAAGTCTCGGGTTCCTTAGAACTTGTAACTCATTTTCAAAGTTATTATAATCAAACAATAAGTCACCCATTTCATAATACAAATAAGTGTAACCTAACATTAATAATAACAATTGCCTTGAAAAACAATATGGGAGAGGGTTTAACATTGTTAATACAGACATTATGTTTGCTAACTGGAAGGTAGAGCTCGCATTGAGTTTACGAAGATTTTTAGATGAACATTAGCGCTAATCAAACATTGTGAAATCAAAAGGAGTGGTTGTTATCATATAACCTTATGTCAAGACCCAACAAATAGAATAATGTAATATTGTAAGATTGGGCCACAGTATCAAACATTATCGATAAATTAAAAAATTCAGAATAAAACAATTGTTTCTAAAAATAATTAATTCATTTTACTTTCTCTTTGGGTAGCAATCTCACGTCACAACAATTACAATTTATATGTGAAAAATTAAATATTTGGGTGTGTGTTTTTGTGTCACCTTACCTTAAACCCATATTATTTACAATTATAAACCAATATTTAAGTAGTGAAACTGTTTGAAATGATAATATTAATAATATTCTTGTTTCTCCTTTCCACGCATATCCTACAATTCAAATATTTATTTTGCTAGAACTATATTAACTATACATGTGTTATCAATAAATCTTAACATTTACTACTCTGGGTTATGTAATATTTCATTCTGGCAATGTTGCCATCTCCTTCCTTTCTTTGATTCTACAAGGATATCCAAACAACATATTGTAGGGATTTAAATAATAATATTAATAACCTTTTTCTTAATTATTATGGTTTTATTGATAAACAGCGAGTGATTAATAAATAGTATTTAAAATATTTATAGTATACAACAGAAACAACATAAAGGTTTTTTAAATGACGATCACCAATATTATTTAAATCTTGTGAATTGTACAAGTAATTAAGCGGAACTCGTCTAATATGGTTGGTTGATGCGGTTGGAGTTCGAACACTGCCCTATTATACTGAGGGTATTTCCAACTCTCCAGCCGCACAAATGCAGATACACTTACCGCTCATAAATACTTTCCTTAATAACACCCCTTTAGCGTGATTAAATTATTGTAATACATGTCACCGGTAGCTCCGATGACGTTAGCAGAGTTTGTGAAATAAGGCTACGGCAACATGAGCACGCCTAATTTTGTAATTCACTTTTAAACATCATATATTGTCCAACGATATATGTCATACAGTGTGGTTTTGATTTAAATCACTAACATCCAAATAATAGCCTGATTTTGGAAGGGAGACGTTAACGAAACTGTCCAAACCAATTAGGTAGTCATCGGGCGTTTCACCCATAATTTATACATTTGAATAATTGTTGAACATTGTTAAATCCTAGAGATTTATAGGTTTTCCGTACTTTACCTACTCCTCCGTTGGCGGTGGGCACGTGGGTGATTCTGGCTGTGAGTACTTTTATATCTGGTATTCAGGCGACTCTGGTGGCGAGTACGCTGCTGACTCTGGGTTTGGGGGCGGTGGCTGTGGTGTCATAAAGGGTTGTGGCCGTTAGTGTGGTGTTCAGAAGGGTGTTGGAGGCCTGGGTAACACGGCCACAACGTCCCCTTTGCAGAAATTTTAAAATACACATGCCCTATCACAAATTTAAGTCTCCTCGATTCTCTCGTAGTGTAGTACTTCAGTCGCTCTGATCGTGCGATAGGTAGAGTTGCAGAGATATCTGTCTTGGTAAACTACTTTGTAAATTACATGTCTATCGCTCACGGCCACACTGTGAATATTTTCTCCTGACATAAAGGCACGCCCCGCAATCGTATGACCCACAAACATTAAATTAATATAGCTGGTTTTAAGCATTGTAAGCGTACCTGACCACTAAACGCGCTGGATGATTTGCTGAGTCTTTATTCTGTCCACTGTGCAATTAAGTATTACACGTATTTAACTCTTGCACTTAATAAACTTGTTCTAACAGACAGTGATGTGCTGCCTGATGTTGTCAATAGCTCAATTCTGTTGCCTGTATCTTAAACGCGTTCAAAATTCACAATTCTGGGTGTACCGAGTCTTGCTCCGGTGCAGGTAAATATAAGTTTTTCCCTATTTATATCACACACGTCTTCATCCGTTAGAGTACCAAAATGAGTATGGTATAAATACACAAAACTCACCATTTAGATATGCTATTTAGTGTCTCTCAAACTTTGTATCAGCCGTTTTTAGTTTATCCACCGAGTACTGTCTGCACGGCGTCAACAATACTTATAAGCTGCTTTAACTTGTCAATCTTTATCCTCTCTACAAATGCTTATAAATAGTCGACCAAGTGACCCCGCTATATATTCACCCTCTGATCGATGCCGGATTTGGAAAGGTGGTCGGGGAAAACCTAATAGTGCTGGGGCACACATTAAATATAATGGGCTAAGTCCATCAGCCCTAGGATACTGTGGTGGCCTATGTCTAACGATGACAGGATCCGGGGGAGGGTTTCATGACGCAGGATGTGGGTGGGGAAATAACGGTAAATCAACTGGATGTGAAAATGAGGTTAATTGACATCACAATACACACTCTCGCTCAAGGAAAATAAACTCGGGGGTGGTTGATGAAGCAACCACAAGATGTGGTTGGGGGAATAACGGTAAATCAACCGGATTTCAAAAGTAGGTTAATTGAAATCACAATACACACCCTCGCTCCCGAAAAATAGCCTCAGGGCTGTATCTGGTGGCAATACACTCTACTGATATTATTATTGCCCTATCTTATAAGCTACTGGCTGAACCACCCGGCGTAGTTCAGGATAAATAATTTTAGTTTCATTATTTTACGTGGAAGGCTAGTGCCCCTAAGGCCTGTGTTGTGTTGTTCATGGCCTGTTTGCTTCTGACCCAGTTTTTAATTTATTTTTAAGACTCTAGTCAATATTTTAAAATTACAGCTTCAAGGTTATGTACTTTCTTGCTCTTTCACGTTGTATTCACCAGAACAGATTTACTCCCCGGCTGTTCGCTTCGCTGGAGCAGTTATTGCCTGGTCAGAAAAAAACTGCTCCCCCTGATCCACCAATCGATTGAGAATGAGTGAGCTGGGTTTAGAAATAAAGAAAAAACTGTGTACATGGCGAATATTTAGATTTTTAAATGAAGATTTGAAGGGATGTAAATGATAATGTGATGCGATTTTTTTTTTTACCTGAATTTATAGAACAAAAATATTTTTTCATATTTCATATTAACATATAATATCACTAAATTACAACATACATTAATCAATAAGCCAAGCCAAACTGTATATTTTTATTACAGATAAGAACATTTATATTTGGATGTATTTTTAGATGAATTCATATATAATTATAATTAACTGAATGAGATTACAATAGCCTATCAATGTCAACATCAGAATTAACATGAAGTAATAACGAAAAGTGTATGTTTGAAGTCGTTTTTGTTGTCGGCTCTTGTAATGTTAGTTGTTAAACTTTGGTTGAATTTGGGTTGGCTCTTTTTTTAAATTTTGGTCCAGATCTTTCCATTAAATAAATATTTAATTTCATTTAAAGAAAATTAGACATAAAATGTGTTTTGGGCTTCATTCTTAACGCTAATGTTTTTGAAATCCACTTTTTTGAATTAGATCCTTATGAAGCTTAACCCTATAAAGCGTCTGATGGCGAATTACCAAGTTTTCTCTTTGGCTGGATTGTAGTTTTGTCTGAGTAGTTCTATAGACATATCCCTCTTTACTTATTTCAGTGTGTCTTTTGATGGTTGTTTTAACAAAGATCTTGATGAGTGCACTGTGTCTTGCCCATTTGTATTAATATGTCCCTTGTCTTTTCTTTTTGATAATTTGCGTATTATTTGCATTCATGATTGAACCTCTATTTGGGAGGAATTAGAAATGTATGGCTTGGATGTATTTTTCATTACTTTGAAAATACCTGCCTTGGTGGCTTAGTTGGCTAACGCGTTGGCCATGTTAAGCTTGACTATCGAGAACGGAGAGATAAAGTTACGAATCTCGGTCGGGTGAGCTAGGGTGATTTTTCCTAAATTATTTTCCAACCTCCCTCCATGCAAATGTGGGTTCATTTCATCTGAATTAATCCTTTACAATTCCTAATCCATTAGCGTATTTAGTACTTAAGTGTAAAGCCCAAACGTGTAGTAAGACGTGGTGTTAATTAAAAAAAAACCTTGAAAATGTATAAAGAGTTCCTCTTGAGATTTGAGACAGTTTAGTTTGTCCACTTCCTGTTTATATGTAAGCTTATTACACTCATCAGGAATCGAATTGTACTTTATTGGGAATATTCTCATGGGGCATGGTGTTGCGTGGCCTTGTTTTATCTGTAGTGCATTGATAGTCAGGGATAGAACTCTGTTTTGTCTCTGAATCCGACTGGTTCCTTCTGAACCCTTATTGTTGATGTTACTTGCTTAAATTGCAGGCCTATATATTATTCTAAACTTATTCCGTACCTCCTTGGAATGACCCTAGTGTTGCATTTAATTCTTCGACGCTTATGTTATATGTTACGTGAATTAAATATCTATCTATCTATTTTTAATTATTTATATTGAACTTTGTTTAAGTCTAATATGCTGATATCCATTTTGTTCTTTGTAGTTGTAGCCTACTCGTGGTTCAAGTCGGTACTTCACTGGTAGGTGTATTGAAGGTGTTTATAAAATGGTTTTCCACTTCATCCACACCAATGTGGGAACACTTCCTTTAAATTCAACCTCCTTTATCGTCCATTATTTCCCATTAGTGTTAATACGAAGCTATCCCGAACGGGTAGTAGCATGCAGTGCACAAAATCATTATCCAGAGATGTATCTGAATCCAAATGGGAATATATACAGTCCCTTCTTGCGAATTCTCGGGAAGCTGGAGGCTGGTTATTATGTCTGAACAATTAATCGGTAATGTTATTGCTGCGGAAAGTTGAGGAATGTTAAAACTGTCACGTCATGCAAAGGGAATTACAAGTATTCATTGAGTTGTACACCATGCAAAAAACATGTTAGAAGGCTTGAAATAAGAGCCTTCGACTAGTACATTTATTCCTCTCCCCCTTCCCAACCCACCCTCCCATATTTCTTGTCAGATTCGCCACACACCTGCATAGTTCAATAACAGGAAATTGTAGCTCAACGAAACAGTAGCCTACGTTGACAAGTTCTTAGGCGCACATTTGTTTTAGGAGAGAAAACCATTTACTTTGCCCATCGTCTGTAGATCTTGGGGATCCTCATTCGATACTGACTGGCACAAATTAATATATTATTCGTTTTGGAGGTAATGCCTTATTCCAGAAGATCCCCGTGATCCCGTGATCCACGTACTTGTGAGACTGACGTCTTAAAACACTTGATAAATGGTATTTGTCTTTGCTTTTAATGTACAGATAAATATAGTTTTGATTTGTTTTTTGTCTAAGTTGATCATGAAGAGAAAATATCAATTTCAAATCCAAGGAGGAATTTTTTCAGAAGGTGTTACAACTCTAAATCCAAAGAGGAATCTTAGCACTTAGTAAGGTAGTGAGGTTTACTGTTCACAAAACTATTAGTGGAATAGGGATGAAGGAGGTGGCATTTAAAAGGAAATTTATCCACATTTACGTTAAGGAAGAGTGGTAAGCAATTAAACAAAAAAAAACATGATATCGAGCCGAGATGCTAACTTCTACTTCTTTTGACACTGGCAAACCATACGAGATGAGACTTACAACTTTATCCACGTGCACATCTAGGAGGGTGTTCAAATAGTTATTACTTCTCTTGACGCTAGAATCGAAAGTTTGTATATTTAAGGTGCGATGAAAGGAGACGCGACAAAAGGCCAGTACATTTGTAGTTTTTATGGCAAAACATTTTTATTTTGATAAATGAATAAAATATTCATCCAGTACAACCAAAGCGTTTAATTTTCCTAACATTTTGATATCAAAAATCTCTGAATATGCATCATGAGTATAGCGGAATTAGATGAGTAGATTATTAAATGTAGATAAAACGTTGTTAATTAATTCCAGAACACCTTTGAAAAATATTCAAGAAATGTTGACGACCCATGCGAAGAAAATTAAATTCTTTCTTTATACTGGAGCAATATTTTATTTATTTTGGGCCAAAAGAGTGTTGCCATGAAAACTGCAAAATACTGGCTTTTTCTCGCAATACCTTCCATCCTACCTTAATTTGGCTGTTCTAATTCATGTGTCGGAGGAGAATAAAACTACCACTGCTGACTACCCGGTCATGATTTGAACACTGACCTCCACGTTGGATTATGATATGACCAAACTGCAACGTGAACCTGACGTCTCAGACATCGCAGCCACCATTGCGAGCATCTGAAATACTCTTACTCCATCTGTTAAGGGATTCGAAACAAAAAAAAATAAGTTGCCGCAATATTTTTGGCCGCAACACAAGGTTAAAAGCTTTGAAAAACTGTAAAGTGAAAAGGGTTTCAGTGCGTTATTTTAGATTCGATTGGACATCTCGTGGTTTTCAAATTTCTCTTCCAAACAGTACTACGCACCGGAGGTGCGCTGCTGTAGCTAGGGCAGTCACAACACCAACCCCTCTACCCCTCCTATATTCTTCCTCACTCCTTTACGCCAGTGCGTGTTTTGAACATGTGAACAAATGAGAAAGCTCGATTATCATGTCACATGTGCACGAGCATAATCTTGTGTTTACGGTTAGAGTGGATTTTGTACTGGACGTACGCATGCGAGGACAACACTTTGTGTATTTTATAGTCTTACATACACAAGCTGTCAAACAAGTGTTCAGCAAAATACAATCACCAGATATCTGATTTAAGATAAGAGTTTTTCAAGGCAATTTTCTAATTCTAAATCTTTGGAAGATCAATTCATATTTTTGAGTTACCGCTTTACATTTAAAATTGAAGCAGCTTCAAATAAGATCCAGTTTGAATTAATCAATCTTAAACCAAACTACCAAACTGCAACATGAACCTGACGTCTTAGACAGCGCAGCCACCATTGCTAGCATCTCGAATACTCCTACTCCACCTGTTAAGGGATTTGAACCAAACAAATAAGTGCAGGACTTTCGATAATTTCATAGATCACATTAACAATAACAATTTGAGTAATGAAACAAATAGCCGAAGCTATTGTTGATGCATTTTAGAGAGGATACTACCTCATGAATAGCTCAGTGGTAAGAGCATTTGCGTACTAAGCCGAAGGTCCCGGGTTCGATTCCCGTGTCCAGGTGTCATTTTTCAATTTTCAGAATACATATCTATGAGGTAGTATCCTCTCTAAAATGCATCAACAATAGCTTCGGCTATTTGTTTCATCAATATATGCAATCCTGTACAATTATATATATAATTTTCAATTGGCCGCAAAAATGCCAAATACCGAGTCGCTGATGGCTGCGTTGTCTGATGGCTGTTATCTTATATAATCACATGTTTATAAGCTGACGACTTCCACGTCTATCTCAGACTCTGCCTTAAACTATGAGTGAGAAATGACCATTGGCACGGGACGAATCCTGGATAGCTCAGTGGTAAGAGCATTGGCATATTAAGCCTAAGGTCCCGAGTTATATTCCCGTGTCCAGGTGTCATTTTTCAATTTTCAGAATACAATTTGAGTAGTTATTAATCAACATTTAGGTAGACTAAGTAGCCACATTAGTACATGAAATATTTAGTTTCATATTGTATTGACATTTAATTTTATTTGCTACTTTTTTGTGTATCAAAGTTATATGGTTATATGACTAACATATGTAATTTTGCGTGAAAATAAAGTTAATTATTTATTTGATTTAAATTTTTGTTACTTGTTGCCTACTAGAGACCTAACAGATTTCCATGTGGCCCTCGGGGAGAAACGTTTGCCCACTTTGCTCATGAGCTTAGAGCTGCAATCTCGGTGTTTTATTAGACTGTCGTTCCAAGTCAAAGGACAAGGGCTTTATTACCAGTCTAAGTATAATTGTTCTGAGCTACCTAAGTAAATCACTATTTACAATAAATTGTGACCTTTTTATTTAGTTTATCTATTACCTACTGTAGAAATATATACAAATATTTTCTTCCTAATAATAAAAACAAGTCCTTTCCTTCTGTTTTTTTCAGTGATGGTAGTTTTTATGGTCGAAACCTACGCTATTAATTTAAATACATGGTATAAGGAGGTTAGAATTAAAACAAGTGCACTACCATTTGGTTGCCAGAAGATAAAAAAAACACAGTGAAAATCTCACTTTGTTTTGGTGATAGGCTCTTAAAAGAATTTGGAACTATCATAAAAAAAATTAGTCAGAAAAAAGTGGCCAAAGTTGGTGAAAAATTAAATTTAAAAAAATATTTTTTTAATTAAGTAGAATTTACACATTCTAGCCTACTTTACTTTACAAATACTGTTAAAAGTTTAATTTTTTCATTTTTTAATCACGAAAATATATTTTGACTTAAAATATTGTTATATAAGAAATGTTTTTCATTTGAATTAGACTTACAACAGCGAGTTGAAAATGGTTTTCAGACGATTCGAATGAAGCCAGGAATTATTCAAAGAGCACGCAACAGTCCGATATGAAGATATTAAATTGGTGGGGAAATGTAAGGACAACACGAATAACTTTTTTTAGTAGTAAAATAATACATTTGTGCAATGTAAACGCAAAAAATATGTTATTTTTATCCTATTTTTTATTCCTAAGAGTACAAATTTGCCTTGACCTATATCTGAACTGGTTCATGGACCTATATTTTCTATAATCTTTTATTATTATTATTATTATTGGAGTTTACAGACATATCTACACAGGTAGAGGATATGTAACGTCATCAAGACTATTTTAATCGTGATAATGTGTACAAGATTCATAATTTCTGAGCCATTTTAACAACCTTTTTATACATATGTGTGTGTGTTTGTGTAATGTTGTATGGTCAAATTTAAAAACATATTTAGCTAAAATAATTTGGTGAATATTTTTGGGGGACAGAAATAATAGCTTTGACACCCATGACACCTCCTCCTAAATTCCTGGATGTGCCACTGATTCTTAATAACTTTAAAATTAATCCTACTATAATGCTATAAGTACGAAAAGGTCTTATTTGTATATAAAACACGAATAAACTAGAAAGCAGTTTAACCTCTTGTCGCAAAAAAACAAACAACTAACTCATTTCAATGAGTGAATTTGAACTAAAAACACAATAGTCAACAAAATTGCACCTGACATTTAGGAAATAAAGTTAAAGTACCTTTAATTGGATAAACGGAGTAGCTAGTATGTCTTTACGCCTCAACTTGACCTTGACGCTGATTGGCCGAAACTGGTAACTCATTTGGCTTTGCCAAATACTTTCTCTATGAGGACTTGTAAGTAATGCATTTCGTCCAACATCACGTCCAGGTATCTGCTGGTCTTACTCTGCTTTATACCCTGGAGATTAATCTTCAATGTAGGATTCCTTAGGAGCATCCCTTTAAACAGTTTATAGGTGGACTTTGTGGGTGCTAATTTTAGCTTCATCTTCTTACACCAGGTATATAGACCCTCTAACACCCGGCTTTGCCTTGGTTTACAATCATAATAGCAACTCTTCATCGACTACTATCATAAGATAATCTGCGAAGGCCACCAGACCCGCTGTTAGGGGGAGTGAATGCAATTATAGCTTCTCAGGTTTCTTACTTAGGGATAATATCGGAGATTTAAATGTGACGTATCTGTTTCTGCAATAGTCCTATAAGCTGATATAAAGTCTTTCTGAACATATAATTCATCTCAGTCTCATAAAGAAAGCTGGCTACTACAGGTTGTCGAATGTTCCTGAGATCTACGAGTATCCTGACAGTATACTTTGTTCTAGAATTGTTTATTTCGTTCATGTCTATGTTTACCGCGTCTTCTGTGGACCCTCCTCTTCTAAAGCCATATTGCCTATATTTCATTCCTACCACCTATTGGTGTTTCTGGAGTCTTGCATAAAGGATCTTCCATTGTAGCTTTCCACAGATGTTAAATAAACATAGAGAACTATATTTCTTATATTACTTTATTTAAGATAAGAGTTTTTCAAGGCAATTTGCTCTAATTCTAAATCTTTGGAAGATCAATTCAAATTTTTGAGTTACAGCTTTACATTTAAAATTGAAGCAGCTTCAAATAAGATCCAGTTTGAATTAATCAATCTTAAACCAAACCATGCTCAGAATGAGACTTTTAAGAATATGAGCCTAAATTAATTTTGTGCTTGCCTCAGTACGGAAAAGTTTGGTATTTTGAAAACGTTTGCCGCAAAGATGTTTGAGGGGTTTGCTTCTACCTATATTTGTAAACAAACTTTCTTGTGCATGAATATTAACAAAGAAATTTTCAGGTTTCTCTTAACAGACTTAAATTTGAAAACGTTTGCCGGAAATATGTTTGAGGGGTTTGCTTCTACCTATATTTGTGAACAAACTTTATCGTGCACGAATATTAACAAAAAAATAGCATGTTTCTCTTAACAGACTCAAATCCACACAGTGTCTTGCCATTAGGTCGAACAGGCTCAATCCTGACTTCCACAAACTCATGCAGGATTTTTTATAACTGCATGGATCCCATTAACGATAGCAATTTGAATAGCTATTAATCAACATTTAGGTAGGCTAAGTAGCAACATGAGTACATGAAATATTTAGTTTTATTTGTTATGAAATTTGATTTTATTTGCTACTTTTTGTTTGTATCAAAGTTATATGGTTATATGACTAATATATGTAATTTTGCGTGAAAATAAAGTTCATTATTTAGCTAATTAAAATTGTTATTACATGTGGCCCGCTAGAAACCTAAAAGATGTATATGTGGCCCTCGGGGAGAAAAGTTTGCCCAATTCTGCTCTAATGAGTTTAGAGCTGCAATCTCGGTGTTTTCTTAGTATTTCGTTCCAAGTATAATTTTTCTGAGTTACCTAAGTAAATCACTATTTACAATAAATTATGACATTTTTATTTAGTTTATCTATTACCTACTGTAGAAATAATTACAAATATTTTCTTCCTAATAATAAAAACAAGTCCTTTCTTTTGGTTTTTTTCAGTGATGGTAGTTTTTACGATCGAAAACTACGATTGTTATTTAAATACATTGTATAAGGAGGTTATAGTTAAAACAAGTGCACCACCATTTAGTTGCCAGAAGATATAAAAAACTAAGTGAAAATCAAACTTTGTTTTGGTGATAGGCTATTAAAAGAAATTGGAACTAACTTAAAAAAATTAGTCCGAAAAAAGTGGCCAAAGTTGGTGAAAAATTTCATTTTTTAGTAAATATTATTTCAATTAAGTAGAATTTAGCCATTCTACGCCTAGTTTACTTTACAAATACTGTTAGAAAATTCATTTTTTCATTTGTTTATTTACGAAAATATATTTTGACAAAAACATTGCTATAAAAGAAACGCTTTCGATTTGATTTAAACTTACAACAGCGAGATGAAAGCTGTCAGACGATTCGAATGAAGCCAGGAATTATTCAAAGGGCACGCAACAGTCCGATTTGAAGATATTAAATTGGTGGGGAAATGGAAGGACAACACGAAGAACTCTTTTTAGTAGTAAAGTTATAAATTTGTGCCATGTAAACGCAAAAAATATGTTATTTTTATTCTATTTTTTTATTACTAAAAGTACACAATTGACTTTACCTATAGGGGATCTGGTTTATGAACGTATATATTCTATTACTCTTTTATTATTATTTATTTTACTATTATTATTGGAGTTTACAGACGTATTGACACAGGTAGAGGACATGTAACGTCATCATGACTATTTTACTCATGAAAATGTTTACAAGATTCATAATTTCTTAGCCCTTTTTTAACAACCTTTATATGTGTGTGTGTGTTTGCGTGAGTTTCATAATCTTCTATATAAATAAAAATGAATGGCTACATTAGTTGCTAAGCGCAAAACTCGAGAACGGATGGACCAATTCAGCTATATTTTTTTTAAATAATATTCGTTGAAGTCCGAAGAGGTTTCTTATGAAGAGAAAAATTGGAAAAATTGCACTGATAAACTTAAAAACTACATTTTTCTATTTACCATTCAAACTGTTCCTAGCTCTCAATTCTTGGGATTGAGATCTGAGACAGATTAATCGAAGAATCGATTTTTTGGTTCTGTAAAGATTGATTCGAACGAGGAATCGATTAAGTAAATTGATCTCAGACACCTTAAATCGACTTTCAATTAATTTACTTACTGTTTCGTTTTATTCAAATAAAAGAAAAGAGTACCAAACCATAATATAAAGATAAAAAATTGAAATTTAATAAGTAACTTTATAATTATGAACGTAACCTTAAAATTAATATGAACTACTTGAATGCATCAGTAGATTTGACACTTTCTCTTTCTACGATATACAGTTTGACTTTGACAGTTTTTCAAGAAATTCTCAATTAGTACGTGTTATTTTCTTGGTTTATAAATCTTCGCTTCTCAATCGAGAAACAAGTTCCTCGATTTATCTTTGGTTGATTGATTTATTTTGTGTATTTTCCATTTATACTCAGTTCAAGACTCATGCCGCCTATAAGACGCGGGTGGAGCAATTTGAATCGAAGAGCTTGAAAAGCTAGAAATCAAGCTAATTTTCACTCTAATCGGACTGCACAGTACCGTGAAGAGCGAAATGAAATTGAAAGGATTCGAATATCACAAACATGTGCAGCACGTCGTTCAGCTAATAATCTTGCAGGTTTGAAACGAGCTGCTTTCAGTTACGATGTTTCAGCTGACTACAGTGCCTACCAATGCGTTGCTATTGGATCTATGAGCTCAGTTTGCCTACATTGTAAGGCATTGACATACAAAGATGATGCCGCTGGATTGTGTTGCGCAAATAGCGAAGTGAAACTAGTGCCATTGGTTCCGCCACAAGAGCCTTTGTACTCATTGGTTTCAGGAACAGGAATGGATTCAATAAATTTCCTTACTAATATCCAAAAATATAACAAATTTTTCCAAATGACCTCATTTGGGGCAACAAATGTGGTTCGGGACAATTTTATGCCAACTTTCGAGGTAATATATAACAAACAGACTTATCCCCGTATTGCTTTGTTTATTTTATTTTTTGTATAACAAAAGTAATAAACGTGTCTTTTCAATTCACAGATACAAGGCCAAATATTTCACCAAGCAGGCTCACTGTTGCCGGTGTCAGATGGCGACTACAAATTCCTTCACATTTTATTTCAAGGTCAATTCCACACATGAATTAATTTGTGTTGTGCACATAGCAGTTCATTGAAAAGGTCTATTGTAGAAGAATTACAAACTTTCTTTCATCAACACAATCAGTTGATCACATTGTTCAAAACTGCACTGGATCTCATGCCATATGATAATCACAAAATTGTAATCATTCTGATAAAACTCCTGTGGGCTAACGTGCAAGACGTTTTAATGCACCACAAATAATGGAGTTGCCACTGCTATAAATGGAGAAAATTTGGAAGCCCGTGATATTGTTTTACATCGCCAGAATGATCATTTGCAGCGTGTATATGAAACACACCGCTCATATGATGCGCTACAATATTCCATCATATTTTGGCAAGGTGAAGATGGTTATCACTTCTCAGTAAAGATGTTAAATCCCCTTACAGGTTGTTTAGCAATGGAAATTTTGTATCAGCAACTATCTGTATTATACGAAAGTTCAATCACTGTCATTAAAAGAATAATTTATTTACAGGTGCCGAAACCAACAAAAAAGTCAGATCAATCAATTATCATTCATACCGCCTGATGGTTCTTGAAAATGAAGATAATCACATCTTGACATGTCGGTGATTATTTCACTAATATGCTGTTGATATGTATGTCAAAATTGAAACAGAGCAATTGACATTCACCATGGTTGAACCAGACCAAACTCCGTTCTGAAGAGTATATTCACCTTCGAGATGCGATTAATACTGATGGAAATGCAGAGAATGTCGGCTGGATGTCAATTCTTCCAGGAACATACATCGGAAGTCCTTGACATATGCATGAATATGCTCAAGATGCCATGTCGTATGTTCGTCATTATGGCACCGCAGATTTATTTATCACATTTACGTGAAATACGCAGTGGATATAAATCAAACTTGAGTTATTCCCTGGTCAATCACCCATTGATCGCCATGACATTAAGGCAAAAATCTTCAAATAAAAGTTGAAATATTTAATAGATTTCATTGTTAAACATAGCGTGTTTGGCGAGACGTGCTGCCTAGTGTATTCTGTGGAGGGGCAGAAACGTGGATTGCCTCATGGACATATTCTTATTATGTTGGTTGAGAAGATAAGACCAAATGAAGTTGATGAAGTGATATCAGCTGAAATCGCTGATGTAGAAGTAGATCCAGGCTTGTATGAGGTAGTTTTTAAAAACATGATTCATGGTCCCTGATGAACAATTAATCATAATTCACCGTGTATGGTGGATGGTAAATGTTCGAATCGTTATCCATGGGCATTGGTAGCAGAAACAATTACCGGAAATGATGGTTATCCACTGTATCGTCGCCAATCGACTGCAGACAACGGAAGATCAACAATTGTCAAAGTAAATCAACAAGACATTGAAATTGATAATCGTTTAATTGTTCCATATTCTTTGATCCTATCAAAGATTTTTAAGGTGCACATCAATGTTGAATCTTGCCATTTTATGAAATCTATCAAATATATTTGTAAATATTGTAACCAAAGGAAGTGACATGGCTGTGATTGGAGTTGGTGCAGAGAATTCCAATGACGAAGTTACCCAATACCAAATGGGCCGGTAAGTTAGCAGTAATGAAGCAATTTAGTGCATTTTTTATTTTCCCCTTCATGAAAAACACCACACTGTTGTTCATTTAGCCATGCACTTAGAAAATATTCAAAGAGTATTTTTCACGGCACAGAACGCATTACAACGAGCTGTTCAACCACCACCTACACCTTGACCAGTTTTTTTGAAATGTTTGAGAATGATTATCTCTCCCGAACACTGCTATATTCCGAAATGCCAAAATATTATACTTGGAATCAATCCCCAAAGAAATTTAAATGACTGAAACAAAGAAAACCAGTTCCAGGTTACGCAAATGTATATTACACTGATACAATAGGTCGAATATATTCAGTCCATCCAAGCAATAATGAATGTTTTTATTTGCGACTGATATTAGTCAATGTTTGAGTCCTAACATCATCCCAACATTTACGGACTGTTAATGGTCAATTGTTTGGCTCTTACAGAGAAGCCTGTCAACTTTTGCAATTTTCAGAAAATGACGCTCATTGGGATCAAACTCTCAGTGATTGCTATAAATTCTTCACAAGCTCATCAAATACGAACATTGTTTTCTATATTTATATCAACATTCTTCCCATCATAACCAATTTATTTATGGATCAAATACAAAGATGATATGTGTGACGATATTTTGTATCAAATGCGCATTAGAACAGGAAATCCAAATTTACAAATCAGTGAAGAAATCTACAACGAGGCGATAATATCAATTGAGGACATGTGTTTGATGAGATCAAACAAAGTATTATCTCAATTAGGTATGGCCGCGCCCAATCGCCAGATGCATGACACTTTTAATCATGAGTTAAAACGTACTGTACGATCTTGATGGTTTAAAAGAATCAGTTCAAATAAATCTTCCGCTGTTGAACCAACAACTAAAGTATGTATTTGATATTCTTATGAAAGTTGTACATGATGGAACTGGGGGGATTTACTTCTTGAACGCTCCCGTAATAAAGGAAAAACTTTTTTATTTCATTGATTTTAGCAACAATTCGCTCATACAATGAAATTGCACTCACACTTTCTTCATCAGACATTACAGCTACATTGTTGGAAAGTGGCCTAACAACCCACATTAAGCGCTAAATTTGCCGTTGAATATGCAGAGCAACGAAACTCTGATCTGCAACATCTCGAAGAACTCTATAATGGCAAAGGTTTTGCAGCAATGTAAATTGACAGTTTGGTATGAATGCACGATGGCACATAAAAAGTCTTTGGAGGCATTAGACCGAACCATGAAAGATCTATGGAACAATCAAAACCGAATTTGTGGTGCAATGCTTTTGTTAGCAGAAGATTTCCGTCAAACATTGCCAGTGACTCCACGATCAACGTTAGCTGATGAACTTAATGCATGTTTAAAGTCCTCCATTTTGTGGAAACACGTAAATATGCTAAATTTAAGCATTAATATGCATGTCTAATTGCAAAATTATCGATCTGGAAAAATATTTTCAGATGAACTCATTGAAATAAGTAATGGTAACTTAGCTTTAGACGTTTTGACTGTCTGCGTTAGCTTTCCTGACAAATTTTGTCGGTTTACAGGAATCAAAAACAGAACTCATTCAAAAGGTGTTACCAAACGTTGCTCAAAACCACATAGATCATAAATGGTTGAGCAAACGAGCTATATTGGCTGCCAAAAACATGGATGTGAATGAATTAAATTTCAAAATTCAAAATGAAATTACCGGTGAATTGAGGACATACAAATCAGTTGATTCCGCTAATAACCAAGATGATGTCGTCAACTATCCACCCGAATTTTTGAACTCGCTGGATTTGCCAGAATTGCCACCTCACAATCTTCAATTAAAGGTCGGGTCGGTGATCATAATGTTGTGAAATATCAACCAAACGCGTATTTGTAACGGCACACGGCTAGCGGTGAAAAAATTACTGAACAACGTGATCGAAGCAACCATTCTAAAGGGGCGAAAGTATAAAGTAGAAGAAGTTTTGATACTACGAATCCCAATGATTCTGACTGACATACCGTTTGAATTTAAACTACTGCAGTTTCCAGTGGAACTTACTTTCACTATGTCCATAAATAAATCCCAGGGGCAGTCACTGAGTGTTTTCGGAATTAATTTTGAAAACCCATGTTTCTCGCATGTCCAATTGTATTTTGACTGTTCCAGTGTTGGAAAAATATCAGTTTTGTTTGTTTACGCACCAGGTAAGCAAACAAAATAAATAAATAAATAAATCCCAGGGGCAGTCACTGAGTGTTTTCGGAATTAAATTTGAAAATCCATGTTTCTCGCATGTCCAATTGTATTTTGACTGTTCCAGTGTTGGAAAAATATCAGTTTGGTTTGTTTACGCACCAGGTAAGCAAACAAAAAATATCGTATACCATAAAGCATTACAATTAGAATACCATTTAACAAAATGTTTAATAAGTATTGCGGTGTATGAAATAGAAAACTGAATTTTGTAAGTAGTTGTTGTTGATATTGCGGTAATTATTTGAAAGTCAATAAGTAAAGTGATCACTATGAAATACATTTGTATTCAATTTTTTGTTTAAATTACACATCTGTGACTGTATAGTATCACAAACTTATCTGTTCTGGTGATCATTACTGAAAATTAGAGATGTCATCACGATATGTACACTTTATATATATATATAAAGTCTGTTATTGCCTATGTGATTAGTTATCACAAGAAATAATTTTTGTTTTATTGGTTAATTATATATATATATATATATTGCCTATGTGATTAGTTATCACAAGAAATATATATATATATGTATATATAGAATTAACCAGTAAAATATATGTTATTTCTTGTGATAACTAATCACAAAGGCAATAACAGACTTTTAATAAAATTAACAAATCCATAAAATATTAATTGAAATTTATTATGCTATTGTTGTGTATAATAAACGAACATTCTCTTAACTAGGCCTGTAATAACAAACACGAGTTAGTAACTGTTCCACTTTAGATTTGTGACGTCACTTCTGTGATGACGTCACCGGGGCGTCTCACGCAACTGTCTTTGTTAGTTCCGGTCTATATCCCGAGTGGCGAGCATGTGCTCTTTGTTCTTTAATTGTTTATTATTCTTTCATAAATAAAACTAACAGGTTATGGGTTCAGGACGCTGTATTAACGTTTTGGAAGAAGATAAACATTGACTATTTGTTTTGTTAACGTGATAGGGCAGTGTAAATGCGGTAATATAAATATCGTTAGTGCCGCCTGAAATCACATCCATTAATTCAAGATG